>OW964833.1:28355346-28451571 GCA_943142095.1 Ophonus ardosiacus | reverse complement strand
AAACACACATTTGTTGCTTCGGTCAGCATTTCCACGGTTTGTGGATAAATACAACGTCGCAGCGGCGGAATTTATAACCACCCACCAGACCCGTTACTTGGACCCCCAAGGTAATTAAACAAAAATATACATATATTGCGAGCGTAAAGTTAAAAAAACTAGTAAAATGTTGTTCGTAGGGTAATCGCTCAATAGCAGCTGTAGACACGTGTTTCGCTCTTATTAGAGCTCATCAGTACAGCATAGCTAGTTAATAGATGGACATTAACTAGAGATAATAAAAATAGACAAATTGTAACAGCACCAGTAAGCAGCCAAACACACATTTGTTGCTTCGGTCAGCATTTCCACGGTTTGTGGATAAATACAACGTCGCAGCGGCGGAATTTATAACCACCCACCAGACCCGTTACTTGGACCCCAAGGTAATTAAACAAAAATATACATATATTGCGAGCGTAAAGTTAAAAAAACTAGTAAAATGTTGTTCGTAGGGTAATCGCTCAATAGCAGCTGTAGACACGTGTTTCGCTCTTATTAGAGCTCATCAGTACAGCATAGCTAGTTAATAGATGGACATTAACTAGAGATAATAAAAATAGACAAATTGTAACAGCACCAGTAAGCAGCCAAACACACATTTGTTGCTTCGGTCAGCATTTCCACGGTTTGTGGATAAATACAACGTCGCAGCGGCGGAATTTATAACCACCCACCAGACCCGTTACTTGGACCCCAAGGTAATTAAACAAAAATATACATATATTGCGAGCGTAAAGTTAAAAAACCTAGTAAAATGTTGTTCGTAGGGTAATCGCTCAATAGCAGCTGTAGACACGTGTTTCGCTCTTATTAGAGCTCATCAGTACAGCATAGCTAGTTAATAGATGGACATTAACTAGAGATAATAAAAATAGACAAATTGTAACAGCACCAGTAAGCAGCCAAACACACATTTGTTGCTTCGGTCAGCATTTCCACGGTTTGTGGATAAATACAACGTCGCAGCGGCGGAATTTATAACCACCCCACCAGACCCGTTACTTGGACCCCAAGGTAATTAAACAAAAATATACATATATTGCGAGCGTAAAGTTAAAAAACCTAGTAAAATGTTGTTCGTAGGGTAATCGCTCAATAGCAGCTGTAGACACGTGTTTCGCTCTTATTAGAGCTCATCAGTACAGCATAGCTAGTTAATAGATGGACATTAACTAGAGATAATAAAAATAGACAAATTGTAACAGCACCAGTAAGCAGCCAAACACACATTTGTTGCTTCGGTCAGCATTTCCACGGTTTGTGGATAAATACAACGTCGCAGCGGCGGAATTTATAACCACCCACCAGACCCGTTACTTGGACCCCAAGGTAATTAAACAAAAATATACATATATTGCGAGCGTAAAGTTAAAAAAACTAGTAAAATGTTGTTCGTAGGGTAATCGCTCAATAGCAGCTGTAGACACGTGTTTCGCTCTTATTAGAGCTCATCAGTACAGCATAGCTAGTTAATAGATGGACATTAACTAGAGATAATAAAAATAGACAAATTGTAACAGCACCAGTAAGCAGCCAAACACACATTTGTTGCTTCGGTCAGCATTTCCACGGTTTGTGGATAAATACAACGTCGCAGCGGCGGAATTTATAACCACCCACCAGACCCGTTACTTGGACCCCAAGGTAATTAAACAAAAATATACATATATTGCGAGCATAAAGTTAAAAAAACTAGTAAAATGTTGTTCGTAGGGTAATCGCTCAATAGCAGCTGTAGACACGTGTTTCGCTCTTATTAGAGCTCATCAGTACAGCATAGCTAGTTAATAGATGGACATTAACTAGAGATAATAAAAATGGACAAATTGTAACAGCACCAGTAAGCAGCCAAACACACATTTGTTGCTTCGGTCAGCATTTCCACGGTTTGTGGATAAATACAACGTCGCAGCTGCGGAATTTATAACCACCCACCAGACCCGTTACTTGGACCCCAAGGTAATTAAACAAAAATATACATATATTGCGAGCGTAAAGTTAAAAAAACTAGTAAAATGTTGTTCGTAGGGTAATCGCTCAATAGCAGCTGTAGACACGTGTTTCGCTCTTATTAGAGCTCATCAGTACAGCATAGCTAGTTAATAGATGGACATTAACTAGAGATAATAAAAATAGACAAATTGTAACAGCACCAGTAAGCAGCCAAACACATATTTGTTGCTTCGGTCAGCATTTCCACGGTTTGTGGATAAATACAACGTCGCAGCGGCGGAATTTATAACCACCCACCAGACCCGTTACTTGGACCCCAAGGTAAATAAACAAAAATATACATATATTGCGAGCGTAAAGTTAAAAAAACTAGTAAAATGTTGTTCGTAGGGTAATCGCTCAATAGCAGCTGTAGACACGTGTTTCGCTCTTATTAGAGCTCATCAGTACAGCATAGCTAGTTAATAGATGGACATTAACTAGAGATAATAAAAATAGACAAATTGTAACAACACCAGTAAGCAGCAAAACACACATTTGTTGCTTCGGTCAGCATTTCCACGGTTTGTGGATAAATACAACGTCGCAGCGGCGGAATTTATAACCACCCATCAGACCCGTTACTTGGACCCCAAGGTAATTAAACAAAAATATACATATATTGCGAGCATAAAGTTAAAAAAACTAGTAAAATGTTGTTCGTAGGATAATCGCTCAATAGCAGCTGTAGACACGTGTTTCGCTCTTATTAGAGCTCATCAGTACAGCATAGCTAGTTAATAGATGGACATTAACTAGAGATAATAAAAATAGACAAATTGTAACAGCACCAGTAAGCAGCCAAACACATTTGTTGCTTCGGTCAGCATTTCCACGGTTTGTGGATAAATACAACGTCGCAGCGGCGGAATTTATAACCACCCACCAGACCCGTTACTTGGACCCCAAGGTAATTAAACAAAAATATACATATATTGCGAGCGTAAAGTTAAAAAAACTAGTAAAATGTTGTTCGTAGGGTAATCGCTCAATAGCAGCTGTAGACACGTGTTTCGCTCTTATTAGAGCTCATCAGTACAGCATAGCTAGTTAATAGATGGACATTAACTAGAGATAATAAAAATAGATAAATTGTAACAGCACCAGTAAGCAGCCAAACACACATTTGTTGCTTCGGTCAGCATTTCCACGGTTTGTGGATAAATACAACGTCGCAGCGGCGGAATTTATAACCACCCACCAGACCCGTTACTTGGACCCCAAGGTAATTAAACAAAAATATACATATATTGCGAGCATAAAGTTAAAAAAACTAGTAAAATGTTGTTCGTAGGGTAATCGCTCAATAGCAGCTGTAGACACGTGTTTCGCTCTTATTAGAGCTCATCAGTACAGCATAGCTAGTTAATAGATGGACATTAACTAGAGATAATAAAAATGGACAAATTGTAACAGCACCAGTAAGCAGCCAAACACACATTTGTTGCTTCGGTCAGCATTTCCACGGTTTGTGGATAAATACAACGTCGCAGCTGCGGAATTTATAACCACCCACCAGACCCGTTACTTGGACCCCAAGGTAATTAAACAAAAATATACATATATTGCGAGCGTAAAGTTAAAAAAACTAGTAAAATGTTGTTCGTAGGGTAATCGCTCAATAGCAGCTGTAGACACGTGTTTCGCTCTTATTAGAGCTCATCAGTACAGCATAGCTAGTTAATAGATGGACATTAACTAGAGATAATAAAAATAGACAAATTGTAACAGCACCAGTAAGCAGCCAAACACATATTTGTTG
Source organism: Ophonus ardosiacus (assembly GCA_943142095.1). Classification (NCBI taxonomy): domain Eukaryota; kingdom Metazoa; phylum Arthropoda; class Insecta; order Coleoptera; family Carabidae; genus Ophonus; species Ophonus ardosiacus. Next base: position 28,447,775 of record OW964833.1, on the reverse strand, counting down.
CTTCGGTCAGCATTTCCACGGTTTGTGGATAAATACAACGTCGCAGCGGCGGAATTTATAACCACCCACCAGACCCGTTACTTGGACCCCAAGGTAAATAAACAAAAATATACATATATTGCGAGCGTAAAGTTAAAAAAACTAGTAAAATGTTGTTCGTAGGGTAATCGCTCAATAGCAGCTGTAGACACGTGTTTCGCTCTTATTAGAGCTCATCAGTACAGCATAGCTAGTTAATAGATGGACATTAACTAGAGATAATAAAAATAGACAAATTGTAACAACACCAGTAAGCAGCAAAACACACATTTGTTGCTTCGGTCAGCATTTCCACGGTTTGTGGATAAATACAACGTCGCAGCGGCGGAATTTATAACCACCCATCAGACCCGTTACTTGGACCCCAAGCTAATTAAACAAAAATATACATATATTGCGAGCATAAAGTTAAAAAAACTAGTAAAATGTTGTTCGTAGGATAATCGCTCAATAGCAGCTGTAGACACGTGTTTCGCTCTTATTAGAGCTCATCAGTACAGCATAGCTAGTTAATAGATGGACATTAACTAGAGATAATAAAAATAGACAAATTGTAACAGCACCAGTAAGCAGCCAAACACATTTGTTGCTTCGGTCAGCATTTCCACGGTTTGTGGATAAATACAACGTCGCAGCGGCGGAATTTATAACCACCCACCAGACCCGTTACTTGGACCCCAAGGTAATTAAACAAAAATATACATATATTGCGAGCGTAAAGTTAAAAAAACTAGTAAAATGTTGTTCGTAGGGTAATCGCTCAATAGCAGCTGTAGACACGTGTTTCGCTCTTATTAGAGCTCATCAGTACAGCATAGCTAGTTAATAGATGGACATTAACTAGAGATAATAAAAATAGATAAATTGTAACAGCACCAGTAAGCAGCCAAACACACATTTGTTGCTTCGGTCAGCATTTCCACGGTTTGTGGATAAATACAACGTCGCAGCGGCGGAATTTATAACCACCCACCAGACCCGTTACTTGGACCCCAAGGTAATTAAACAAAAATATACATATATTGCGAGCGTAAAGTTAAAAAAACTAGTAAAATGTTGTTCGTAGGGTAATCGCTCAATAGCAGCTGTAGACACGTGTTTCGCTCTTATTAGAGCTCATCAGTACAGCATAGCTAGTTAATAGATGGACATTAACTAGAGTTAATAAAAATAGACAAATTGTAACTGCACCAGTAATCAGCAAAACACACATTTGTTGCTTCGGTCAGCATTTCCACGGTTTGTGGATAAATACAACGTCGCAGCGGCGGAATTTATAACCACCCATCAGACCCGTTACTTGGACCCCAAGGTAATTAAACAAAAATATACATATATTGCGAGCATAAAGTTAAAAAAACTAGTAAAATGTTGTTCGTAGGGTAATCGCTCAATAGCAGCTGTAGACACGTGTTTCGCTCTTATTAGAGCTCATCAGTACAGCATAGCTAGTTAATAGATGGACATTAACTAGAGATAATAAAAATAGACAAATTGTAACAGCACCAGTAAGCAGCCAAACACACATTTGTTGCTTCGGTCAGCATTTCCACGGTTTGTGGATAAATACAACGTCGCAGCGGCGGAATTTATAACCACCCACCAGACCCGTTACTTGGACCCCAAGGTAATTAAACAAAAATATACATATATTGCGAGCGTAAAGTTAAAAAAACTAGTAAAATGTTGTTCGTAGGGTAATCGCTCAATAGCAGCTGTAGACACGTGTTTCGCTCTTATTAGAGCTCATCAGTACAGCATAGCTAGTTAATAGATGGACATTAACTAGAGATAATAAAAATAGACAAATTGTAACAGCACCAGTACGCAGCCAAACACACATTTGTTGCTTCGGTCAGCATTTCCACGGTTTGTGGATAAATACAACGTCGCAGCGGCGGAATTTATAACCACCCACCAGACCCGTTACTTGGACCCCAAGGTAATTAAACAAAAATATACATATATTGCGAGCGTAAAGTTAAAAAACCTAGTAAAATGTTGTTCGTAGGGTAATCGCTCAATAGCAGCTGTAGACACGTGTTTCGCTCTTATTAGAGCTCATCAGTACAGCATAGCTAGTTAATAGATGGACATTAACTAGAGATAATAAAAATAGACAAATTGTAACAGCACCAGTAAGCAGCCAAACACACATTTGTTGCTTCGGTCAGCATTTCCACGGTTTGTGGATAAATACAACGTCGCAGCGGCGGAATTTATAACCAGCCACCAGACCCGTTACTTGGACCCCAAGGTAATTAAACAAAAATATACATATATTGCGAGCGTAAAGTTAAAAAACCTAGTAAAATGTTGTTCGTAGGGTAATCGCTCAATAGCAGCTGTAGACACGTGTTTCGCTCTTATTAGAGCTCATCAGTACAGCATAGCTAGTTAATAGATGGACATTAACTAGAGATAATAAAAATAGACAAATTGTAACAGCACCAGTAAGCAGCCAAACACACATTTGTTGCTTCGGTCAGCATTTCCACGGTTTGTGGATAAATACAACGTCGCAGCGGCGGAATTTATAACCACCCACCAGACCCGTTACTTGGACCCCAAGGTAATTAAACAAAAATATACATATATTGCGAGCGTAAAGTTAAAAAACCTAGTAAAATGTTGTTCGTAGGGTAATCGCTCAATAGCAGCTGTAGACACGTGTTTCGCTCTTATTAGAGCTCATCAGTACAGCATAGCTAGTTAATAGATGGACATTAACTAGAGATAATAAAAATAGACAAATTGTAACAGCACCAGTAAGCAGCCAAACACACATTTGTTGCTTCGGTCAGCATTTCCACGGTTTGTGGATAAATACAACGTCGCAGCGGCGGAATTTATAACCACCCACCAGACCCGTTACTTGGACCCCAAGGTAATTAAACAAAAATATACATATATTGCGAGCGTAAAGTTAAAAAAACTAGTAAAATGTTGTTCGTAGGGTAATCGCTCAATAGCAGCTGTAGACACGTGTTTCGCTCTTATTAGAGCTCATCAGTACAGCATAGCTAGTTAATAGATGGACATTAACTAGAGATAATAAAAATAGACAAATTGTAACAGCACCAGTAAGCAGCCAAACACACATTTGTTGCTTCGGTCAGCATTTCCACGGTTTGTGGATAAATACAACGTCGCAGCGGCGGAATTTATAACCACCCACCAGACCCGTTACTTGGACCCCAAGGTAATTAAACAAAAATATACATATATTGCGAGCGTAAAGTTAAAAAAACCAGTAAAATGTTGTTCGTAGGGTAATCGCTCAATAGCAGCTGTGGACACGTGTTTCGCTCTTATTAGAGCTCATCAGTACAGCATAGCTAGTTAATAGAGGGGCATTAACTAGAGATAATAAAAATAGACAAATTGTAACAGCACCAGTAAGCAGCCAAACACACATTTGTTGCTTCGGTCAGCATTTCCACGGTTTGTGGATAAATACAACGTCGCAGCGGCGGAATTTATAACCACCCATCAGACCCGTTACTTGGACCCCAAGGTAATTAAACAAAAATATACATATATTGCGAGCATAAAGTTAAAAAAACTAGTAAAATGTTGTTCGTAGGATAATCGCTCAATAGCAGCTGTAGACACGTGTTTCGCTCTTATTAGAGCTCATCAGTACAGCATAGCTAGTTAATAGATGGACATTAACTAGAGATAATAAAAATAGACAAATTGTAACAGCACCAGTAAGCAGCCAAACACACATTTGTTGCTTCGGTCAGCATTTCCACGGTTTGTGGATAAATACAACGTCGCAGCGGCGGAATTTATAACCACCCACCAGACCCGTTACTTGGACCCCAAGGTAATTAAACAAAAATATACATATATTGCGAGCGTAAAGTTAAAAAAACTAGTAAAATGTTGTTCGTAGGGTAATCGCTCAATAGCAGCTGTAGACACGTGTTTCGCTCTTATTAGAGCTCATCAGTACAGCATAGCTAGTTAATAGATGGACATTAACTAGAGATAATAAAAATAGACAAATTGTAACAGCACCAGTAAGCAGCCAAACACACATTTGTTGCTTCGGTCAGCATTTCCACGGTTTGTGGATAAATACAACGTCGCAGCGGCGGAATTTATAACCACCCACCAGACCCGTTACTTGGACCCCAAGGTAATTAAACAAAAATATACATATATTGCGAGCGTAAAGTTAAAAAAACTAGTAAAATGTTGTTCGTAGGGTAATCGCTCAATAGCAGCTGTGGACACGTGTTTCGCTCTTATTAGAGCTCATCAGTACAGCATAGCTAGTTAATAGAGGGGCATTAACTAGAGATAATAAAAATAGACAAATTGTAACAGCACCAGTAAGCAGCCAAACACACATTTGTTGCTTCGGTCAGCATTTCCACGGTTTGTGGATAAATACAACGTCGCAGCGGCGGAATTTATAACCACCCATCAGACCCGTTACTTGGACCCCAAGGTAATTAAACAAAAATATACATATATTGCGAGCATAAAGTTAAAAAAACTAGTAAAATGTTGTTCGTAGGATAATCGCTCAATAGCAGCTGTAGACACGTGTTTCGCTCTTATTAGAGCTCATCAGTACAGCATAGCTAGTTAATAGATGGACATTAACTAGAGATAATAAAATTAGACAAATTGTAACAGCACCAGTAAGCAGCCAAACACACATTTGTTGCTTCGGTCAGCATTTCCACGGTTTGTGGATAAATACAACGTCGCAGCGGCGGAATTTATAACCACCCACCAGACCCGTTACTTGGACCCCAAGGTAATTAAACAAAAATATACATATATTGCGAGCGTAAAGTTAAAAAACCTAGTAAAATGTTGTTCGTAGGGTAATCGCTCAATAGCAGCTGTAGACACGTGTTTCGCTCTTATTAGAGCTCATCAGTACAGCATAGCTAGTTAATAGATGGACATTAACTAGAGATAATAAAATTAGACAAATTGTAACAGCACCAGTAAGCAGCCAAACACACATTTGTTGCTTCGGTCAGCATTTCCACGGTTTGTGGATAAATACAACGTCGCAGCGGCGGAATTTATAACCACCCACCAGACCCGTTACTTGGACCCCAAGGTAATTAAACAAAAATATACATATATTGCGAGCGTAAAGTTAAAAAACCTAGTAAAATGTTGTTCGTAGGGTAATCGCTCAATAGCAGCTGTAGACACGTGTTTCGCTCTTATTAGAGCTCATCAGTACAGCATAGCTAGTTAATAGATGGACATTAACTAGAGATAATAAAAATAGACAAATTGTAACAGCACCAGTAAGCAGCCAAACACACATTTGTTGCTTCGGTCAGCATTTCCACGGTTTGTGAATAAATACAACGTCGCAGCGGCGGAATTTATAACCACCCACCAGACCCGTTACTTGGACCCCAAGGTAATTAAACAAAAATATACATATATTGCGAGCGTAAAGTTAAAAAACCTAGTAAAATGTTGTTCGTAGGGTAATCGCTCAATAGCAGCTGTAGACACGTGTTTCGCTCTTATTAGAGCTCATCAGTACAGCATAGCTAGTTGATAGATGGACATTAACTAGAGATAATAAAATTAGACAAATTGTAACAGCACCAGTAAGCAGCCAAACACACATTTGTTGCTTCGGTCAGCATTTCCACGGTTTGTGGATAAATACAACGTCGCAGCGGCGGAATTTATAACCACCCACCAGACCCGTTACTTGGACCCCAAGGTAATTAAACAAAAATATACATATATTGCGAGCGTAAAGTTAAAAAACCTAGTAAAATGTTGTTCGTAGGGTAATCGCTCAATAGCAGCTGTAGACACGTGTTTCGCTCTTATTAGAGCTCATCAGTACAGCATAGCTAGTTAATAGATGGACATTAACTAGAGATAATAAAAATAGACAAATTGTAACAGCACCAGTAAGCAGCCAAACACACATTTGTTGCTTCGGTCAGCATTTCCACGGTTTGTGGATAAATACAACGTCGCAGCGGCGGAATTTATAACCACCCACCAGACCCGTTACTTGGACCCCAAGGTAATTAAACAAAAATATACATATATTGCGAGCGTAAAGTTAAAAAACCTAGTAAAATGTTGTTCGTAGGGTAATCGCTCAATAGCAGCTGTAGACACGTGTTTCGCTCTTATTAGAGCTCATCAGTACAGCATAGCTAGTTAATAGATGGACATTAACTAGAGATAATAAAAATAGACAAATTGTAACAGCACCAGTAAGCAGCCAAACACACATTTGTTGCTTCGGTCAGCATTTCCACGGTTTGTGGATAAATACAACGTCGCAGCGGCGGAATTTATAACCACCCACCAGACCCGTTACTTGGACCCCAAGGTAATTAAACAAAAATATACATATATTGCGAGCGTAAAGTTAAAATAACTAGTAAAATGTTGTTCGTGGGGTAATCGCTCAATAGCAGCTGTAGACACGTGTTTCGCTCTTATTAGAGCTCATCAGTACAGCATAGCTAGTTAATAGATGGACATTAACTAGAGATAATAAAAATAGACAAATTGTAACAGCACCAGTAAGCAGCCAAACACACAATTGTTGCTTCGGTCAGCATTTCCACGGTTTGTGGATAAATACAACGTCGCAGCGGCGGAATTTATAACCACCCACCAGACCCGTTACTTGGACCCCAAGGTAAATAAACAAAAATATACATATATTGCGAGCGTAAAGTTAAAAAAACTAGTAAAATGTTGTTCGTAGGGTAATCGCTCAATAGCAGCTGTAGACACGTGTTTCGCTCTTATTAGAGCTCATCAGTACAGCATAGCTAGTTAATAGATGGACATTAACTAGAGATAATAAAAATAGACAAATTGTAACAGCACCAGTAAGCAGCCAAACACACATTTGTTGCTTCGGTCAGCATTTCCACGGTTTGTGAATAAATACAACGTCGCAGCGGCGGAATTTATAACCACCCACCAGACCCGTTACTTGGACCCCAAGGTAATTAAACAAAAATATACATATATTGCGAGCGTAAAGTTAAAAAACCTAGTAAAATGTTGTTCGTAGGGTAATCGCTCAATAGCAGCTGTAGACACGTGTTTCGCTCTTATTAGAGCTCATCAGTACAGCATAGCTAGTTAATAGATGGACATTAACTAGAGATAATAAAATTAGACAAATTGTAACATCACCAGTAAGCAGCCAAACACACATTTGTTGCTTCGGTCAGCATTTCCACGGTTTGTGGATAAATACAACGTCGCAGCGGCGGAATTTATAACCACCCACCAGACCCGTTACTTGGACCCCAAGGTAATTAAACAAAAATATACATATATTGCGAGCGTAAAGTTAAAAAACCTAGTAAAATGTTGTTCGTAGGGTAATCGCTCAATAGCAGCTGTAGACACGTGTTTCGCTCTTATTAGAGCTCATCAGTACAGCATAGCTAGTTAATATATGGACATTAACTAGAGATAATAAAAATAGACAAATTGTAACAGCACCAGTAAGCAGCCAAACACACATTTGTTGCTTCGGTCAGCATTTCCACGGTTTGTGGATAAATACAACGTCGCAGCGGCGGAATTTATAACCACCCACCAGACCCGTTACTTGGACCCCAAAGTAATTAAACAAACATATACATATATTGCGAGCGTAAAGTTAAAAAAACTAGTAAAATGTTGTTCGTAGGGTAATCGCTCAACAGCAGCTGCAGACACGTGTTTCGCTCTTATTAGAGCTCATCAGTACAGCATAGCTAGTTAATAGATGGACATTAACTAGAGATAATAAAAATAGACAAATTGTAACAGCACCAGTAAGCAGCCAAACACACATTTGTTGCTTCGGTCAGCATTTCCACGGTTTGTGGATAAATACAACGTCGCAGCGGCGGAATTTATAACCACCCACCAGACCCGTTACTTGGACCCCAAGGTAATTAAACAAAAATATACATATATTGCGAGCGTAAAGTTAAAAAAACTAGTAAAATGTTGTTCGTAGGGTAATCGCTCAATAGCAGCTGTAGACACGTGTTTCGCTCTTATTAGAGCTCATCAGTACAGCATAGCTAGTTAATAGATGGACATTAACTAGAGATAATAAAAATAGACAAATTGTAACAGCACCAGTAAGCAGCCAAACACACATTTGTTGCTTCGGTCAGCATTTCCACGGTTTGTGGATAAATACAACGTCGCAGCGGCGGAATTTATAACCACCCACCAGACCCGTTACTTGGACCCCAAGGTAATTAAACAAAAATATACATATATTGCGAGCGTAAAGTTAAAAAAACTAGTAAAATGTTGTTCGTAGGGTAATCGCTCAATAGCAGCTGTAGACACGTGTTTCGCTCTTATTAGAGCTCATCAGTACAGCATAGCTAGTTAATAGATGGACATTAACTAGAGATAATAAAAATAGACAAATTGTAACAGCACCAGTAAGCAGCCAAACACACATTTGTTGCTTCGGTCAGCATTTCCGCGGTTTGTGGATAAATACAACGTCGCAGCGGCGGAATTTATAACCACCCACCAGACCCGTTACTTGGACCCCAAGGTAATTAAACAAAAATATACATATATTGCGAGCGTAAAGTTAAAAAAACTAGTAAAATGTTGTTCGTAGGGTAATCGCTCAATAGCAGCTGTAGACACGTGTTTCGCTCTTATTAGAGCTCATCAGTACAGCATAGCTAGTTAATAGATGGACATTAACTAGAGATAATAAAAATAGACAAATTGTAACAGCACCAGTAAGCAGCCAAACACACATTTGTTGCTTCGGTCAGCATTTCCACGGTTTGTGGATAAATACAACGTCGCAGCGGCGGAATTTATAACCACCCACCAGACCCGTTACTTGGACCCCAAGGTAATTAAACAAAAATATACATATATTGCGAGCGTAAAGTTAAAAAAACTAGTAAAATGTTGTTCGTAGGGTAATCGCTCAATAGCAGCTGTAGACACGTGTTTCGCTCTTATTAGAGCTCATCAGTACAGCATAGCTAGTTAATAGATGGACATTAACTAGAGATAATAAAAATAGACATATTGTAACAGCACCAGTAAGCAGCCAAACACACATTTGTTGCTTCGGTCAGCATTTCCACGGTTTGTGGATAAATACAACGTCGCAGCGGCGGAATTTATAACCACCCACCAGACCCGTTACTTGGACCCCAAGGTAATTAAACAAAAATATACATATATTGCGAGCGTAAAGTTAAAAAAACTAGTAAAATGTTGTTCGTAGGGTAATCGCTCAATAGCAGCTGTAGACACGTGTTTCGCTCTTATTAGAGCTCATCAGTACAGCATAGCTAGTTAATAGATGGACATTAACTAGAGATAATAAAAATAGACAAATTGTAACAGCACCAGTAAGCAGCCAAACACACATTTGTTGCTTCGGTCAGCATTTCCACGGTTTGTGGATAAATATAACGTCGCAGCGGCGGAATTTATAACCACCCACCAGACCCGTTACTTGGACCCCAAGGTAATTAAACAAAAATATACATATATTGCGAGCGTAAAGTTAAAAAAACTAGTAAAATGTTGTTCGTAGGGTAATCGCTCAATAGCAGCTGTAGACACGTGTTTCGCTCTTATTAGAGCTCATCAGTACAGCATAGCTAGCTAATAGATGGACATTAACTAGAGATAATAAAAATAGACAAATTGTAACAGCACCAGTAAGCAGCCAAACACACATTTGTTGCTTCGGTCAGCATTTCCACGGTTTGTGGATAAATATAACGTCGCAGCGGCGGAATTTATAACCACCCACCAGACCCGTTACTTGGACCCCAAGGTAATTAAACAAAAATATACATATATTGCGAGCGTAAAGTTAAAAAAACTAGTAAAATGTTGTTCGTAGGGTAATCGCTCAATAGCAGCTGTAGACACGTGTTTCGCTCTTATTAGAGCTCATCAGTACAGCATAGCTAGTTAATAGATGGACATTAACTAGAGATAATAAAAATAGACAAATTGTAACAGCACCAGTAAGCAGCCAAACACACATTTGTTGCTTCGGTCAGCATTTCCACGGTTTGTGGATAAATACAACGTCGCAGCGGCGGAATTTATAACCACCCACCAGACCCGTTACTTGGACCCCAAGGTAATTAAACAAACATATACATATATTGCGAGCGTAAAGTTAAAAAAACTAGTAAAATGTTGTTCGTAGGGTAATCGCTCAACAGCAGCTGCAGACACGTGTTTCGCTCTTATTAGAGCTCATCAGTACAGCATAGCTAGTTAATAGATGGACATTAACTAGAGATAATAAAAATAGACAAATTGTAACAGCACCAGTAAGCAGCCAAACACACATTTGTTGCTTCGGTCAGCATTTCCACGGTTTGTGGATAAATACAACGTCGCAGCGGCGGAATTTATAACCACCCACCAGACCCGTTACTTGGACCCCAAGGTAATTAAACAAAAATATACATATATTGCGAGCGTAAAGTTAAAAAAACTAGTAAAATGTTGTTCGTAGGGTAATCGCTCAATAGCAGCTGTAGACACGTGTTTCGCTCTTATTAGAGCTCATCAGTACAGCATAGCTAGTTAATAGATGGACATTAACTAGAGATAATAAAAATAGACAAATTGTAACAGCACCAGTAAGCAGCCAAACACACATTTGTTGCTTCGGTCAGCATTTCCACGGTTTGTGGATAAATACAACGTCGCAGCGGCGGAATTTATAACCACCCACCAGACCCGTTACTTGGACCCCAAGGTAATTAAACAAAAATATACATATATTGCGAGCGTAAAGTTAAAAAAACTAGTAAAATGTTGTTCGTAGGGTAATCGCTCAATAGCAGCTGTAGACACGTGTTTCGCTCTTATTAGAGCTCATCAGTACAGCATAGCTAGTTAATAGATGGACATTAACTAGAGATAATAAAAATAGACAAATTGTAACAGCACCAGTAAGCAGCCAAACACACATTTGTTGCTTCGGTCAGCATTTCCGCGGTTTGTGGATAAATACAACGTCGCAGCGGCGGAATTTATAACCACCCACCAGACCCGTTACTTGGACCCCAAGGTAATTAAACAAAAATATACATATATTGCGAGCGTAAAGTTAAAAAAACTAGTAAAATGTTGTTCGTAGGGTAATCGCTCAATAGCAGCTGTAGACACGTGTTTCGCTCTTATTAGAGCTCATCAGTACAGCATAGCTAGTTAATAGATGGACATTAACTAGAGATAATAAAAATAGACAAATTGTAACAGCACCAGTAAGCAGCCAAACACACATTTGTTGCTTCGGTCAGCATTTCCACGGTTTGTGGATAAATACAACGTCGCAGCGGCGGAATTTATAACCACCCACCAGACCCGTTACTTGGACCCCAAGGTAATTAAACAAAAATATACATATATTGCGAGCGTAAAGTTAAAAAAACTAGTAAAATGTTGTTCGTAGGGTAATCGCTCAATAGCAGCTGTAGACACGTGTTTCGCTCTTATTAGAGCTCATCAGTACAGCATAGCTAGTTAATAGATGGACATTAACTAGAGATAATAAAAATAGACATATTGTAACAGCACCAGTAAGCAGCCAAACACACATTTGTTGCTTCGGTCAGCATTTCCACGGTTTGTGGATAAATACAACGTCGCAGCGGCGGAATTTATAACCACCCACCAGACCCGTTACTTGGACCCCAAGGTAATTAAACAAAAATATACATATATTGCGAGCGTAAAGTTAAAAAAACTAGTAAAATGTTGTTCGTAGGGTAATCGCTCAATAGCAGCTGTAGACACGTGTTTCGCTCTTATTAGAGCTCATCAGTACAGCATAGCTAGTTAATAGATGGACATTAACTAGAGATAATAAAAATAGACAAATTGTAACAGCACCAGTAAGCAGCCAAACACACATTTGTTGCTTCGGTCAGCATTTCCACGGTTTGTGGATAAATATAACGTCGCAGCGGCGGAATTTATAACCACCCACCAGACCCGTTACTTGGACCCCAAGGTAATTAAACAAAAATATACATATATTGCGAGCGTAAAGTTAAAAAAACTAGTAAAATGTTGTTCGTAGGGTAATCGCTCAATAGCAGCTGTAGACACGTGTTTCGCTCTTATTAGAGCTCATCAGTACAGCATAGCTAGCTAATAGATGGACATTAACTAGAGATAATAAAAATAGACAAATTGTAACAGCACCAGTAAGCAGCCAAACACACATTTGTTGCTTCGGTCAGCATTTCCACGGTTTGTGGATAAATATAACGTCGCAGCGGCGGAATTTATAACCACCCACCAGACCCGTTACTTGGACCCCAAGGTAATTAAACAAAAATATACATATATTGCGAGCGTAAAGTTAAAAAAACTAGTAAAATGTTGTTCGTAGGGTAATCGCTCAATAGCAGCTGTAGACACGTGTTTCGCTCTTATTAGAGCTCATCAGTACAGCATAGCTAGTTAATAGATGGACATTAACTAGAGATAATAAAAATAGACAAATTGTAACAGCACCAGTAAGCAGCCAAACACACATTTGTTGCTTCGGTCAGCATTTCCACGGTTTGTGGATAAATACAACGTCGCAGCGGCGGAATTTATAACCACCCACCAGACCCGTTACTTGGACCCCAAGGTAATTAAACAAACATATACATATATTGCGAGCGTAAAGTTAAAAAAACTAGTAAAATGTTGTTCGTAGGGTAATCGCTCAACAGCAGCTGCAGACACGTGTTTCGCTCTTATTAGAGCTCATCAGTACAGCATAGCTAGTTAATAGATGGACATTAACTAGAGATAATAAAAATAGACAAATTGTAACAGCACCAGTAAGCAGCCAAACACACATTTGTTGCTTCGGTCAGCATTTCCACGGTTTGTGGATAAATACAACGTCGCAGCGGCGGAATTTATAACCACCCACCAGACCCGTTACTTGGACCCCAAGGTAATTAAACAAAAATATACATATATTGCGAGCGTAAAGTTAAAAAAACTAGTAAAATGTTGTTCGTAGGGTAATCGCTCAATAGCAGCTGTAGACACGTGTTTCGCTCTTATTAGAGCTCATCAGTACAGCATAGCTAGTTAATAGATGGACATTAACTAGAGATAATAAAAATAGACAAATTGTAACAGCACCAGTAAGCAGCCAAACACACATTTGTTGCTTCGGTCAGCATTTCCACGGTTTGTGGATAAATACAACGTCGCAGCGGCGGAATTTATAACCACCCACCAGACCCGTTACTTGGACCCCAAGGTAATTAAACAAAAATATACATATATTGCGAGCGTAAAGTTAAAAAAACTAGTAAAATGTTGTTCGTAGGGTAATCGCTCAATAGCAGCTGTAGACACGTGTTTCGCTCTTATTAGAGCTCATCAGTACAGCATAACTAGTTAATAGATGGACATTAACTAGAGATAATAAAAATAGACAAATTGTAATAGCACCAGTAAGCAGCCAAACACACATTTGTTGCTTCGGTCAGCATTTCCACGGTTTGTGGATAAATACAACGTCGCAGCGGCGGAATTTATAACCACCCACCAGACCCGTTACTTGGACCCCAAGGTAATTAAACAAAAATATACATATATTGCGAGCGTAAAGTTAAAAAAACTAGTAAAATGTTGTTCGTAGGGTAATCGCTCAATAGCAGCTGTAGACACGTGTTTCGCTCTTATTAGAGCTCATCAGTACAGCATAGCTAGTTAATAGATGGACATTAACTAGAGATAATAAAAATAGACAAATTGTAACAGCACCAGTAAGCAGCCAAACACACATTTGTTGCTTCGGTCAGCATTTCCACGGTTTGTGGATAAATACAACGTCGCAGCGGCGGAATTTATAACCACCCACCAGACCCGTTACTTGGACCCCAAGGTAATTAAACAAAAATATACATATATTGCGAGCGTAAAGTTAAAAAAACTAGTAAAATGTTGTTCGTAGGGTAATCGCTCAATAGCAGCTGTAGACACGTGTTTCGCTCTTATTAGAGCTCATCAGTACAGCATAGCTAGTTAATAGATGGACATTAACTAGAGATAATAAAAATAGACAAATTGTAACAGCACCAGTAAGCAGCCAAACACACATTTGTTGCTTCGGTCAGCATTTCCACGGTTTGTGGATAAATACAACGTCGCAGCGGCGGAATTTATAACCACCCACCAGACCCGTTACTTGGACCCCAAGGTAATTAAACAAAAATATACATATATTGCGAGCGTAAAGTTAAAAAAACTAGTAAAATGTTGTTCGTAGGGTAATCGCTCAATAGCAGCTGTAGTCACGTGTTTCGCTCTTATTAGAGCTCATCAGTACAGCATAGCTAGTTAATAGATGGACATTAACTAGAGATAATAAAAATAGACAAATTGTAACAGCACCAGTAAGCAGCCAAACACACATTTGTTGCTTCGGTCAGCATTTCCACGGTTTGTGAATAAATACAACGTCGCAGCGGCGGAATTTATAACCACCCACCAGACCCGTTACTTGGACCCCAAGGTAATTAAACAAAAATATACATATATTGCGAGCGTAAAGTTAAAAAACCTAGTAAAATGTTGTTCGTAGGGTAATCGCTCAATAGCAGCTGTAGACACGTGTTTCGCTCTTATTAGAGCTCATCAGTACAGCATAGCTAGTTGATAGATGGACATTAACTAGAGATAATAAAATTAGACAAATTGTAACAGCACCAGTAAGCAGCCAAACACACATTTGTTGCTTCGGTCAGCATTTCCACGGTTTGTGGATAAATACAACGTCGCAGCGGCGGAATTTATAACCACCCACCAGACCCGTTACTTGGACCCCAAGGTAATTAAACAAAAATATACATATATTGCGAGCGTAAAGTTAAAAAACCTAGTAAAATGTTGTTCGTAGGGTAATCGCTCAATAGCAGCTGTAGACACGTGTTTCGCTCTTATTAGAGCTCATCAGTACAGCATAGCTAGTTAATAGATGGACATTAACTAGAGATAATAAAAATAGACAAATTGTAACAGCACCAGTAAGCAGCCAAACACACATTTGTTGCTTCGGTCAGCATTTCCACGGTTTGTGGATAAATACAACGTCGCAGCGGCGGAATTTATAACCACCCACCAGACCCGTTACTTGGACCCCAAGGTAATTAAACAAAAATATACATATATTGCGAGCGTAAAGTTAAAAAACCTAGTAAAATGTTGTTCGTAGGGTAATCGCTCAATAGCAGCTGTAGACACGTGTTTCGCTCTTATTAGAGCTCATCAGTACAGCATAGCTAGTTAATAGATGGACATTAACTAGAGATAATAAAAATAGACAAATTGTAACAGCACCAGTAAGCAGCCAAACACACATTTGTTGCTTCGGTCAGCATTTCCACGGTTTGTGGATAAATACAACGTCGCAGCGGCGGAATTTATAACCACCCACCAGACCCGTTACTTGGACCCCAAGGTAATTAAACAAAAATATACATATATTGCGAGCGTAAAGTTAAAATAACTAGTAAAATGTTGTTCGTGGGGTAATCGCTCAATAGCAGCTGTAGACACGTGTTTCGCTCTTATTAGAGCTCATCAGTACAGCATAGCTAGTTAATAGATGGACATTAACTAGAGATAATAAAAATAGACAAATTGTAACAGCACCAGTAAGCAGCCAAACACACAATTGTTGCTTCGGTCAGCATTTCCACGGTTTGTGGATAAATACAACGTCGCAGCGGCGGAATTTATAACCACCCACCAGACCCGTTACTTGGACCCCAAGGTAAATAAACAAAAATATACATATATTGCGAGCGTAAAGTTAAAAAAACTAGTAAAATGTTGTTCGTAGGGTAATCGCTCAATAGCAGCTGTAGACACGTGTTTCGCTCTTATTAGAGCTCATCAGTACAGCATAGCTAGTTAATAGATGGACATTAACTAGAGATAATAAAAATAGACAAATTGTAACAGCACCAGTAAGCAGCCAAACACACATTTGTTGCTTCGGTCAGCATTTCCACGGTTTGTGAATAAATACAACGTCGCAGCGGCGGAATTTATAACCACCCACCAGACCCGTTACTTGGACCCCAAGGTAATTAAACAAAAATATACATATATTGCGAGCGTAAAGTTAAAAAACCTAGTAAAATGTTGTTCGTAGGGTAATCGCTCAATAGCAGCTGTAGACACGTGTTTCGCTCTTATTAGAGCTCATCAGTACAGCATAGCTAGTTAATAGATGGACATTAACTAGAGATAATAAAATTAGACAAATTGTAACAGCACCAGTAAGCAGCCAAACACACATTTGTTGCTTCGGTCAGCATTTCCACGGTTTGTGGATAAATACAACGTCGCAGCGGCGGAATTTATAACCACCCACCAGACCCGTTACTTGGACCCCAAGGTAATTAAACAAAAATATACATATATTGCGAGCGTAAAGTTAAAAAACCTAGTAAAATGTTGTTCGTAGGGTAATCGCTCAATAGCAGCTGTAGACACGTGTTTCGCTCTTATTAGAGCTCATCAGTACAGCATAGCTAGTTAATATATGGACATTAACTAGAGATAATAAAAATAGACAAATTGTAACAGCACCAGTAAGCAGCCAAACACACATTTGTTGCTTCGGTCAGCATTTCCACGGTTTGTGGATAAATACAACGTCGCAGCGGCGGAATTTATAACCACCCACCAGACCCGTTACTTGGACCCCAAAGTAATTAAACAAACATATACATATATTGCGAGCGTAAAGTTAAAAAAACTAGTAAAATGTTGTTCGTAGGGTAATCGCTCAACAGCAGCTGCAGACACGTGTTTCGCTCTTATTAGAGCTCATCAGTACAGCATAGCTAGTTAATAGATGGACATTAACTAGAGATAATAAAAATAGACAAATTGTAACAGCACCAGTAAGCAGCCAAACACACATTTGTTGCTTCGGTCAGCATTTCCACGGTTTGTGGATAAATACAACGTCGCAGCGGCGGAATTTATAACCACCCACCAGACCCGTTACTTGGACCCCAAGGTAATTAAACAAAAATATACATATATTGCGAGCGTAAAGTTAAAAAAACTAGTAAAATGTTGTTCGTAGGGTAATCGCTCAATAGCAGCTGTAGACACGTGTTTCGCTCTTATTAGAGCTCATCAGTACAGCATAGCTAGTTAATAGATGGACATTAACTAGAGATAATAAAAATAGACAAATTGTAACAGCACCAGTAAGCAGCCAAACACACATTTGTTGCTTCGGTCAGCATTTCCACGGTTTGTGGATAAATACAACGTCGCAGCGGCGGAATTTATAACCACCCACCAGACCCGTTACTTGGACCCCAAGGTAATTAAACAAAAATATACATATATTGCGAGCGTAAAGTTAAAAAAACTAGTAAAATGTTGTTCGTAGGGTAATCGCTCAATAGCAGCTGTAGACACGTGTTTCGCTCTTATTAGAGCTCATCAGTACAGCATAGCTAGTTAATAGATGGACATTAACTAGAGATAATAAAAATAGACAAATTGTAACAGCACCAGTAAGCAGCCAAACACACATTTGTTGCTTCGGTCAGCATTTCCGCGGTTTGTGGATAAATACAACGTCGCAGCGGCGGAATTTATAACCACCCACCAGACCCGTTACTTGGACCCCAAGGTAATTAAACAAAAATATACATATATTGCGAGCGTAAAGTTAAAAAAACTAGTAAAATGTTGTTCGTAGGGTAATCGCTCAATAGCAGCTGTAGACACGTGTTTCGCTCTTATTAGAGCTCATCAGTACAGCATAGCTAGTTAATAGATGGACATTAACTAGAGATAATAAAAATAGACAAATTGTAACAGCACCAGTAAGCAGCCAAACACACATTTGTTGCTTCGGTCAGCATTTCCACGGTTTGTGGATAAATACAACGTCGCAGCGGCGGAATTTATAACCACCCACCAGACCCGTTACTTGGACCCCAAGGTAATTAAACAAAAATATACATATATTGCGAGCGTAAAGTTAAAAAAACTAGTAAAATGTTGTTCGTAGGGTAATCGCTCAATAGCAGCTGTAGACACGTGTTTCGCTCTTATTAGAGCTCATCAGTACAGCATAGCTAGTTAATAGATGGACATTAACTAGAGATAATAAAAATAGACATATTGTAACAGCACCAGTAAGCAGCCAAACACACATTTGTTGCTTCGGTCAGCATTTCCACGGTTTGTGGATAAATACAACGTCGCAGCGGCGGAATTTATAACCACCCACCAGACCCGTTACTTGGACCCCAAGGTAATTAAACAAAAATATACATATATTGCGAGCGTAAAGTTAAAAAAACTAGTAAAATGTTGTTCGTAGGGTAATCGCTCAATAGCAGCTGTAGACACGTGTTTCGCTCTTATTAGAGCTCATCAGTACAGCATAGCTAGTTAATAGATGGACATTAACTAGAGATAATAAAAATAGACAAATTGTAACAGCACCAGTAAGCAGCCAAACACACATTTGTTGCTTCGGTCAGCATTTCCACGGTTTGTGGATAAATACAACGTCGCAGCGGCGGAATTTATAACCACCCACCAGACCCGTTACTTGGACCCCAAGGTAATTAAACAAAAATATACATATATTGCGAGCGTAAAGTTAAAAAAACTAGTAAAATGTTGTTCGTAGGGTAATCGCTCAATAGCAGCTGTAGACACGTGTTTCGCTCTTATTAGAGCTCATCAGTACAGCATAGCTAGTTAATAGATGGACATTAACTAGAGATAATAAAAATAGACAAATTGTAACAGCACCAGTAAGCAGCCAAACACACATTTGTTGCTTCGGTCAGCATTTCCACGGTTTGTGGATAAATATAACGTCGCAGCGGCGGAATTTATAACCACCCACCAGACCCGTTACTTGGACCCCAAGGTAATTAAACAAAAATATACATATATTGCGAGCGTAAAGTTAAAAAAACTAGTAAAATGTTGTTCGTAGGGTAATCGCTCAATAGCAGCTGTAGACACGTGTTTCGCTCTTATTAGAGCTCATCAGTACAGCATAGCTAGTTAATAGATGGACATTAACTAGAGATAATAAAAATAGACAAATTGTAACAGCACCAGTAAGCAGCCAAACACACATTTGTTGCTTCGGTCAGCATTTCCACGGTTTGTGGATAAATACAACGTCGCAGCGGCGGAATTTATAACCACCCACCAGACCCGTTACTTGGACCCCAAGGTAATTAAACAAACATATACATATATTGCGAGCGTAAAGTTAAAAAAACTAGTAAAATGTTGTTCGTAGGGTAATCGCTCAACAGCAGCTGCAGACACGTGTTTCGCTCTTATTAGAGCTCATCAGTACAGCATAGCTAGTTAATAGATGGACATTAACTAGAGATAATAAAAATAGACAAATTGTAACAGCACCAGTAAGCAGCCAAACACACATTTGTTGCTTCGGTCAGCATTTCCACGGTTTGTGGATAAATACAACGTCGCAGCGGCGGAATTTATAACCACCCACCAGACCCGTTACTTGGACCCCAAGGTAATTAAACAAAAATATACATATATTGCGAGCGTAAAGTTAAAAAAACTAGTAAAATGTTGTTCGTAGGGTAATCGCTCAATAGCAGCTGTAGACACGTGTTTCGCTCTTATTAGAGCTCATCAGTACAGCATAGCTAGTTAATAGATGGACATTAACTAGAGATAATAAAAATAGACAAATTGTAACAGCACCAGTAAGCAGCCAAACACACATTTGTTGCTTCGGTCAGCATTTCCATGGTTTGTGGATAAATACAACGTCGCAGCGGCGGAATTTATAACCACCCACCAGACCCGTTACTTGGACCCCAAGGTAATTAAACAAAAATATACATATATTGCGAGCGTAAAGTTAAAAAAACTAGTAAAATGTTGTTCGTAGGGTAATCGCTCAATAGCAGCTGTAGACACGTGTTTCGCTCTTATTAGAGCTCATCAGTACAGCATAGCTAGTTAATAGATGGACATTAACTAGAGATAATAAAAATAGACAAATTGTAATAGCACCAGTAAGCAGCCAAACACACATTTGTTGCTTCGGTCAGCATTTCCACGGTTTGTGGATAAATACAACGTCGCAGCGGCGGAATTTATAACCACCCACCAGACCCGTTACTTGGACCCCAAGGTAATTAAACAAAAATATACATATATTGCGAGCGTAAAGTTAAAAAAACTAGTAAAATGTTGTTCGTAGGGTAATCGCTCAATAGCAGCTGTAGACACGTGTTTCGCTCTTATTAGAGCTCATCAGTACAGCATAGCTAGTTAATAGATGGACATTAACTAGAGATAATAAAAATAGACAAATTGTAACAGCACCAGTAAGCAGCCAAACACACATTTGTTGCTTCGGTCAGCATTTCCACGGTTTGTGGATAAATACAACGTCGCAGCGGCGGAATTTATAACCACCCACCAGACCCGTTACTTGGACCCCAAGGTAATTAAACAAAAATATACATATATTGCGAGCGTAAAGTTAAAAAAACTAGTAAAATGTTGTTCGTAGGGTAATCGCTCAATAGCAGCTGTAGTCACGTGTTTCGCTCTTATTAGAGCTCATCAGTACAGCATAGCTAGTTAATAGATGGACATTAACTAGAGATAATAAAAATAGACAAATTGTAACAGCACCAGTAAGCAGCCAAACACACATTTGTTGCTTCGGTCAGCATTTCCACGGTTTGTGGATAAATACAACGTCGCAGCGGCGGAATTTATAACCACCCACCAGACCCGTTACTTGGACCCCAAGGTAATTAAACAAAAATATACATATATTGCGAGCGTAAAGTTAAAAAAACTAGTAAAATGTTGTTCGTAGGGTAATCGCTCAATAGCAGCTGTAGACACGTGTTTCGCTCTTATTAGAGCTCATCAGTACAGCATAGCTAGTTAATAGATGGACATTAACTAGAGATAATAAAAATAGACATATTGTAACAGCACCAGTAAGCAGCCAAACACACATTTGTTGCTTCGGTCAGCATTTCCACGGTTTGTGGATAAATACAACGTCGCAGCGGCGGAATTTATAACCACCCACCAGACCCGTTACTTGGACCCCAAGGTAATTAAACAAAAATATACATATATTGCGAGCGTAAAGTTAAAAAAACTAGTAAAATGTTGTTCGTAGGGTAATCGCTCTATAGCAGCTGTAGACACGTGTTTCGCTCTTATTAGAGCTCATCAGTACAGCATAGCTAGTTAATAGATGGACATTAACTAGAGATAATAAAAATAGACAAATTGTAACAGCACCAGTAAGCAGCCAAACACACATTTGTTGCTTCGGTCAGCATTTCCACGGTTTGTGGATAAATACAACGTCGCAGCGGCGGAATTTATAACCACCCACCAGACCCGTTACTTGGACCCCAAGGTAATTAAACAAAAATATACATATATTGCGAGCGTAAAGTTAAAAAAACTAGTAAAATGTTGTTCGTAGGGTAATCGCTCAATAGCAGCTGTAGACACGTGTTTCGCTCTTATTAGAGCTCATCAGTACAGCATAGCTAGTTAATAGATGGACATTAACTAGAGATAATAAAAATAGACAAATTGTAACAGCACCAGTAAGCAGCCAAACACACATTTGTTGCTTCGGTCAGCATTTCCACGGTTTGTGGATAAATACAACGTCGCAGCGGCGGAATTTATAACCACCCACCAGACCCGTTACTTGGACCCCAAGGTAATTAAACAAAAATATACATATATTGCGAGCGTAAAGTTAAAAAAACTAGTAAAATGTTGTTCGTAGGGTAATCGCTCAATAGCAGCTGTAGTCACGTGTTTCGCTCTTATTAGAGCTCATCAGTACAGCATAGCTAGTTAATAGATGGACATTAACTAGAGATAATAAAATTAGACAAATTGTAACAGCACCAGTAAGCAGCCAAACACACATTTGTTGCTTCGGTCAGCATTTCCACGGTTTGTGGATAAATACAACGTCGCAGCTGCGGAATTTATAACCACCCACCAGACCCGTTACTTGGACCCCAAGGTAATTAAACAAATATATACATATATTGCGAGCGTAAAGTTAAAAAAACTAGTAAAATGTTGTTCGTAGGGTAATCGCTCAATAGCAGCTGTAGACACGTGTTTCGCTCTTATTAGAGCTCATCAGTACAGCATAGCTAGTTAATAGATGGACATTAACTAGAGATAATAAAAATAGACAAATTGTAACAGCACCAGTAAGCAGCCAAACACACATTTGTTGCTTCGGTCAGCATTTCCACGGTTTGTGGATAAATACAACGTCGCAGCAGCGGAATATATAACCACCCACCAGACCCGTTACTTGGACCCCAAGGTAATTAAACAAACATATACATATATTGCGAGCGTAAAGTTAAAAAAACTAGTAAAATGTTGTTCGTAGGGTAATCGCTCAATAGCAGCTGTAGACACGTGTTTGGCTCTTATTAGAGCTCATCAGTACAGCATAGCTAGTTAATAGATGGACATTAACTAGAGATAATAAAAATAGACAAATTGTAACAGCACCAGTAAACAGCCAAACACATATTTGTTGCTTCGGTCAGCATTTCCACGGTTTGTGGATAAATACAACGTCGCAGCGGCGGAATTTATAACCACCCACCAGACCCGTTACTTGGACCCCAAGGTAATTAAACAAAAATATACATATATTGCGAGCGTAAAGTTAAAAAAACTAGTAAAATGTTGTTCGTAGGGTAATCGCTCAATAGCAGCTGTAGACACGTGTTTCGCTCTTATTAGAGCTCATCAGTACAGCATAGCTAGTTAATAGATGGACATTAACTAGAGATAATAAAAATAGACAAATTGTAACAGCACCAGTAAGCAGCCAAACACACATTTGTTGCTTCGGTCAGCATTTCCACGGTTTGTGGATAAATACAACGTCGCAGCGGCGGAATTTATAACCACCCACCAGACCCGTTACTTGGACCCCAAGGTAATTAAACAAAAATATACATATATTGCGAGCATAAAGTTAAAAAAAACTAGTAAAATGTTGTTAGTAGGGTAATCGCTCAATAGCAGCTGTAGACACGTGTTTCGCTCTTATTAGAGCTCATCAGTACAGCATAGCTAGTTAATAGATGGACATTAACTAGAGATAATAAAAATAGACAAATTGTAACAGCACCAGTAAGCAGCCAAACACACATTTGTTGCTTCGGTCAGCATTTCCACGGTTTGTGGATAAATACAACGTCGCAGCGGCGGAATTTATAACCACCCACCAGACCCGTTACTTGGACCCGAAGGTAATTAAACAAAAATATACATATATTGCGAGCGTAAAGTTAAAAAAACTAGTAAAATGTTGTTCGTAGGGTAATCGCTCAATAGCAGCTGTAGACACGTGTTTCGCTCTTATTAGAGCTCATCAGTACAGCATAGCTAGTTAATAGATGGACATTAACTAGAGATAATAAAAATAGACAAATTGTAACAGCACCAGTAAGCAGCCAAACACACATTTGTTGCTTCGGTCAGCATTTCCACGGTTTGTGGATAAATACAACGTCGCAGCGGCGGAATTTATAACAACCCACCAGACCCGTTACTTGGACCCCAAGGTAATTAAACAAAAATATACATATATTGCGAGCATAAAGTTAAAAAAACTAGTAAAATGTTGTTCGTAGGGTAATCGCTCAATAGCAGCTGTAGACACGTGTTTCGCTCTTATTAGAGCTCATCAGTACAGCATAGCTAGTTAATAGATGGACATTAACTAGAGATAATAAAAATAGACAAATTGTAACAGCACCAGTAAGCAGCCAAACACATATTTGTTGCTTCGGTCAGCATTTCCACGGTTTGTGGATAAATACAACGTCGCAGCGGCGGAATTTATAACCACCCACCAGACCCGTTACTTGGACCCCAAGGTAATTAAACAAAAATATACATATATTGCGAGCGTAAAGTTAAAAAAACTAGTAAAATGTTGTTCGTAGGGTAATCGCTCAATAGCAGCTGTAGACACGTGTTTCGCTCTTATTAGAGCTCATCAGTACAGCATAGCTAGTTAATAGATGGACATTAACTAGAGATAATAAAAATAGACAAATTGTAACAGCACCAGCAAGCAGCCAAACACACATTTGTTGCTTCGGTCAGCATTTCCACGGTTTGTGGATAAATACAACGTCACAGCGGCGGAATTTATAACCACCCACCAGACCCGTTACTTGGACCCCAAGGTAATTAAACAAAAATATACATATATTGCGAGCGTAAAGTTAAAAAAACTAGTAAAATGTTGTTCGTAGGGTAATCGCTCAATAGCAGCTGTAGACACGTGTTTCGCTCTTATTAGAGCTCATCAGTACAGCATAGCTAGTTAATAGATGGACATTAACTAGAGATAATAAAAATAGACAAATTGTAACAGCACCAGTAAGCAGCCAAACACACATTTGTTGCTTCGGTCAGCATTTCCACGGTTTGTGGATAAATACAACGTCGCAGCGGCGGAATTTATAACCACCCACCAGACCCGTTACTTGGACCCCAAGGTAATTAAACAAAAATATACATATATTGCGAGCGTAAAGTTAAAAAAACTAGTAAAATGTTGTTCGTAGGGTAATCGCTCAATAGCAGCTGTAGACACGTGTTTCGCTCTTATTAGAGCTCATCAGTACAGCATAGCTAGTTAATAGATGGACATTAACTAGAGATAATAAAAATAGACAAATTGTAACAGCACCAGTAAGCAGCCAAACACACATTTGTTGCTTCGGTCAGCATTTCCACGGTTTGTGGATAAATACAACGTCGCAGCGGCGGAATTTATAACCATCCACCAGACCCGTTACTTGGACCCCAAGGTAATTAAACAAAAATATACATATATTGCGAGCGTAAAGTTAAAAAAACTAGTAAAATGTTGTTCGTAGGGTAATCGCTCAATAGCAGCTGTAGACACGTGTTTCGCTCTTATTAGAGCTCATCAGTACAGCATAGCTAGTTAATAGATGGACATTAACTAGAGATAATAAAAATAGACAAATTGTAACAGCACCAGTAAGCAGCCAAACACACATTTGTTGCTTCGGTCAGCATTTCCACGGTTTGTGGATAAATACAACGTCGCAGCGGCGGAATTTATAACCACCCACCAGACCCGTTACTTGGACCCCAAGGTAATTAAACAAACATATACATATATTGCGAGCGTAAAGTTAAAAAAACTAGTTAAATGTTGTTCGTAGGGTAATCGCTCAATAGCAGCTGTAGTCGCGTGTTTCGCTCTTATTAGAGCTCATCAGTACAGCATAGCTAGTTAATAGATGGACATTAACTAGAGATAATAAAATTAGACAAATTGTAACAGCACCAGTAAGCAGCCAAACACACATTTGTTGCTTCGGTCAGCATTTCCACGGTTTGTGGATAAATACAACGTCGCAGCTGCGGAATTTATAACCACCCACCAGACCCGTTACTTGGACCCCAAGGTAATTAAACAAATATATACATATATTGCGAGCGTAAAGTTAAAAAAACTAGTAAAATGTTGTTCGTAGGGTAATCGCTCAATAGCAGCTGTAGACACGTGTTTCGCTCTTATTAGAGCTCATCAGTACAGCATAGCTAGTTAATAGATGGACATTAACTAGAGATAATAAAAATAGACAAATTGTAACAGCACCAGTAAGCAGCCAAACACACATTTGTTGCTTCGGTCAGCATTTCCACGGTTTGTGGATAAATACAACGTCGCAGCGGCGGAATATATAACCACCCACCAGACCCGTTACTTGGACCCCAAGGTAATTAAACAAACATATACATATATTGCGAGCGTAAAGTTAAAAAAACTAGTAAAATGTTGTTCGTAGGGTAATCGCTCAATAGCAGCTGTAGACACGTGTTTCGCTCTTATTAGAGCTCATCAGTACAGCATAGCTAGTTAATAGATGGACATTAACTAGAGATAATAAAAATAGACAAATTGTAACAGCACCAGTAAGCAGCCAAACACACATTTGTTGCTTCGGTCAGCATTTCCACGGTTTGTGGATAAATACAACGTCGCAGCGGCGGAATTTATAACCACCCACCAGACCCGTTACTTGGACCCCAAGGTAATTAAACAAAAATATACATATGTTGCGAGCGTAAAGTTAAAAAAACTAGTAAAATGTTGTTCGTAGGGTAATCGCTCAATAGCAGCTGTAGACACGTGTTTCGCTCTTATTAGAGCTCATCAGTACAGCATAGCTAGTTAATAGATGGACATTAACTAGAGATAATAAAAATAGACAAATTGTAACAGCACCAGTAAGCAGCCAAACACACATTTGTTGCTTCGGTCAGCATTTCCACGGTTTGTGGATAAATACAACGTCGCAGCGGCGGAATTTATAACCACCCACCAGACCCGTTACTTGGACCCCAAGGTAATTAAACAAAAATATACATATATTGCGAGCGTAAAGTTAAAAAAACTAGTAAAATGTTGTTCGTAGGGTAATCGCTCTATAGCAGCTGTAGACACGTGTTTCGCTCTTATTAGAGCTCATCAGTACAGCATAGCTAGTTAATAGATGGACATTAACTAGAGATAATAAAAATAGACAAATTGTAACAGCACCAGTAAGCAGCCAAACACACATTTGTTGCTTCGGTCAGCATTTCCACGGTTTGTGGATAAATACAACGTCGCAGCGGCGGAATTTATAACCACCCACCAGACCCGTTACTTGGACCCCAAGGTAATTAAACAAAAATATACATATATTGCGAGCGTAAAGTTAAAAAAACTAGTAAAATGTTGTTCGTAGGGTAATCGCTCAATAGCAGCTGTAGACACGTGTTTCGCTCTTATTAGAGCTCATCAGTACAGCATAGCTAGTTAATAGATGGACATTAACTAGAGATAATAAAAATAGACAAATTGTAACAGCACCAGTAAGCAGCCAAACACACATTTGTTGCTTCGGTCAGCATTTCCACGGTTTGTGGATAAATACAACGTCGCAGCGGCGGAATGTATAACCACCCACCAGACCCGTTACTTGGACCCCAAGGTAATTAAACAAACATATACATATATTGCGAGCGTAAAGTTAAAAAAACTAGTAAAATGTTGTTCGTAGGGTAATCGCTCAATAGCAGCTGTAGACACGTGTTTCGCTCTTATTAGAGCTCATCAGTACAGCATAGCTAGTTAATAGATGGACATTAACTAGAGATAATAAAAATAGACAAATTGTAACAGCACCAGTAAGCAGCCAAACACACATTTGTTGCTTCGGTCAGCATTTCCACGGTTTGTGGATAAATACAACGTCGCAGCGGCGGAATTTATAACCACCCACCAGACCCGTTACTTGGACCCCAAGGTAATTAAACAAAAATATACATATATTGCGAGCGTAAAGTTAAAAAAACTAGTAAAATGTTGTTCGTAGGGTAATCGCTCAATAGCAGCTGTAGACACGTGTTTCGCTCTTATTAGAGCTCATCAGTACAGCATAGCTAGTTAATAGATGGACATTAACTAGAGATAATAAAAATAGACAAATTGTAACAGCACCAGTAAGCAGCCAAACACACATTTGTTGCTTCGGTCAGCATTTCCACGGTTTGTGGATAAATACAACGTCGCAGCGGCGGAATTTATAACCACCCACCAGACCCGTTACTTGGACCCCAAGGTAATTAAACAAACATATACATATATTGCGAGCGTAAAGTTAAAAAAACTAGTTAAATGTTGTTCGTAGGGTAATCGCTCAATAGCAGCTGTAGTCGCGTGTTTCGCTCTTATTAGAGCTCATCAGTACAGCATAGCTAGTTAATAGATGGACATTAACTAGAGATAATAAAATTAGACAAATTGTAACAGCACCAGTAAGCAGCCAAACACACATTTGTTGCTTCGGTCAGCATTTCCACGGTTTGTGGATAAATACAACGTCGCAGCTGCGGAATTTATAACCACCCACCAGACCCGTTACTTGGACCCCAAGGTAATTAAACAAATATATACATATATTGCGAGCGTAAAGTTAAAAAAACTAGTAAAATGTTGTTCGTAGGGTAATCGCTCAATAGCAGCTGTAGACACGTGTTTCGCTCTTATTAGAGCTCATCAGTACAGCATAGCTAGTTAATAGATGGACATTAACTAGAGATAATAAAAATAGACAAATTGTAACAGCACCAGTAAGCAGCCAAACACACATTTGTTGCTTCGGTCAGCATTTCCACGGTTTGTGGATAAATACAACGTCGCAGCGGCGGAATATATAACCACCCACCAGACCCGTTACTTGGACCCCAAGGTAATTAAACAAACATATACATATATTGCGAGCGTAAAGTTAAAAAAACTAGTAAAATGTTGTTCGTAGGGTAATCGCTCAATAGCAGCTGTAGACACGTGTTTCGCTCTTATTAGAGCTCATCAGTACAGCATAGCTAGTTAATAGATGGACATTAACTAGAGATAATAAAAATAGACAAATTGTAACAGCACCAGTAAGCAGCCAAACACACATTTGTTGCTTCGATCAGCATTTCCACGGTTTGTGGATAAATACAACGTCGCAGCGGCGGAATTTATAACCACCCACCAGACCCGTTACTTGGACCCCAAGGTAATTAAACAAAAATATACATATATTGCGAGCGTAAAGGTAAAAAAACTAGTAAAATGTTGTTCGTAGGGTAATCGCTCAATAGCAGCCGTAGACACGTGTTTCGCTCTTATTAGAGCTCATCAGTACAGCATAGCTAGTTAATAGATGGACATTAACTAGAGATAATAAAAATAGACAAATTGTAACAGCACCAGTAAGCAGCCAAACACACATTTGTTGCTTCGGTCAGCATTTCCACGGTTTGTGGATAAATACAACGTCGCAGCGGCGGAATTTATAACCACCCACCAGACCCGTTACTTGGACCCCAAGGTAATTAAACAAAAATATACATATGTTGCGAGCGTAAAGTTAAAAAAACTAGTAAAATGTTGTTCGTAGGGTAATCGCTCAATAGCAGCTGTAGACACGTGTTTCGCTCTTATTAGAGCTCATCAGTACAGCATAGCTAGTTAATAGATGGACATTAACTAGAGATAATAAAAATAGACAAATTGTAACAGCACCAGTAAGCAGCCAAACACACATTTGTTGCTTCGGTCAGCATTTCCACGGTTTGTGGATAAATACAACGTCGCAGCGGCGGAATTTATAACCACCCACCAGACCCGTTACTTGGACCCCAAGGTAATTAAACAAAAATATACATATATTGCGAGCGTAAAGTTAAAAAAACTAGTAAAATGTTGTTCGTAGGGTAATCGCTCAATAGCAGCTGTAGACACGTGTTTCGCTCTTATTAGAGCTCATCAGTACAGCATAGCTAGTTAATAGATGGACATTAACTAGAGATAATAAAAATAGACAAATTGTAACAGCACCAGTAAGCAGCCAAACACACATTTGTTGCTTCGGTCAGCATTTCCACGGTTTGTGGATAAATACAACGTCGCAGCGGCGGAATGTATAACCACCCACCAGACCCGTTACTTGGACCCCAAGGTAATTAAACAAACATATACATATATTGCGAGCGTAAAGTTAAAAAAACTAGTAAAATGTTGTTCGTAGGGTAATCGCTCAATAGCAGCTGTAGACACGTGTTTCGCTCTTATTAGAGCTCATCAGTACAGCATAGCTAGTTAATAGATGGACATTAACTAGAGATAATAAAAATAGACAAATTGTAACAGCACCAGTAAGCAGCCAAACACACATTTGTTGCTTCGGTCAGCATTTCCACGGTTTGTGGATAAATACAACGTCGCAGCGGCGGAATTTATAACCACCCACCAGACCCGTTACTTGGACCCCAAGGTAATTAAACAAAAATATACATATATTGCGAGCGTAAAGTTAAAAAAACTAGTAAAATGTTGTTCGTAGGGTAATCGCTCAATAGCAGCTGTAGACACGTGTTTCGCTCTTATTAGAGCTCATCAGTACAGCATAGCTAGTTAATAGATGGACATTAACTAGAGATAATAAAAATAGACAAATTGTAACAGCACCAGTAAGCAGCCAAACACACATTTGTTGCTTCGGTCAGCATTTCCACGGTTTGTGGATAAATACAACGTCGCAGCGGCGGAATTTATAACCACCCACCAGACCCGTTACTTGGACCCCAAGGTAATTAAACAAAAATATACATATATTGCGAGCGTAAAGTTAAAAAAACTAGTAAAATGTTGTTCGTAGGGTAATCGCTCAATAGCAGCTGTAGACACGTGTTTCGCTCTTATTAGAGCTCATCAGTACAGCATAGCTAGTTAATAGATGGACATTAACTAGAGATAATAAAAATAGACAAATTGTAACAGCACCAGTAAGCAGCCAAACACACATTTGTTGCTTCGGTCAACATTTCCACGGTTTGTGGATAAATACAACGTCGCAGCGGCGGAATTTATAACCACCCACCAGACCCGTTACTTGGACCCCAAGGTAATTAAACAAACATATACATATATTGCGAGCGTAAAGTTAAAAAAACTAGTAAAATGTTGTTCGTAGGGTAATCGCTCAATAGCAGCTGTAGACACGTGTTTCGCTCTTATTAGAGCTCATCAGTACAGCATAGCTAGTTAATAGATGGACATTAACTAGAGATAATAAAAATAGACAAATTGTAACAGCACCAGTAAGCAGCCAAACACACATTTGTTGCTTCGGTCAGCATTTCCACGGTTTGTGGATAAATACAACGTCGCAGCGGCGGAATTTATAACCACCCACCAGACCCGTTACTTGGACCCCAAGGTAATTAAACAAAAATATACATATATTGCGAGCGTAAAGTTAAAAAAACTAGTAAAATGTTGTTCGTAGGGTAATCGCTCAATAGCAGCTGTAGACACGTGTTTCGCTCTTATTAGAGCTCATCAGTACAGCATAGCTAGTTAATAGATGGACATTAACTAGAGATAATAAAAATAGACAAATTGTAACAGCACCAGTAAGCAGCCAAACACACATTTGTTGCTTCGGTCAGCATTTCCACGGTTTGTGGATAAATACAACGTCGCAGCGGCGGAATTTATAACCACCCACCAGACCCGTTACTTGGACCCCAAGGTAATTAAACAAACATATACATATATTGCGAGCGTAAAGTTAAAAAAACTAGTAAAATGTTGTTCGTAGGGTAATCGCTCAATAGCAGCTGTAGACACGTGTTTCGCTCTTATTAGAGCTCATCAGTACAGCATAGCTAGTTAATAGATGGACATTAACTAGAGATAATAAAAATAGACAAATTGTAACAGCACCAGTAAGCAGCCAAACACACATTTGTTGCTTCGGTCAGCATTTCCACGGTTTGTGGATAAATACAACGTCGCAGCGGCGGAATTTATAACCACCCACCAGACCCGTTACTTGGACCCCAAGGTAATTAAACAAAAATATACATATATTGCGAGCGTAAAGTTAAAAAAACTAGTAAAATGTTGTTCGTAGGGTAATCGCTCAATAGCAGCTGTAGACACGTGTTTCGCTCTTATTAGAGCTCATCAGTACAGCATAGCTAGTTAATAGATGGACATTAACTAGAGATAATAAAAATAGACAAATTATAACAGCACCAGTAAGCAGCCAAACACACATTTGTTGCTTCGGTCAGCATTTCCACGGTTTGTGGGTAAATACAACGTCGCAGCGGCGGAATTTATAACCACCCACCAGACCCGTTACTTGGACCCCAAGGTAATTAAACAAAAATATACATATATTGCGAGCGTAAAGTTAAAAAAACTAGTAAAATGTTGTTCGTAGGGTAATCGCTCAATAGCAGCTGTAGACACGTGTTTCGCTCTTATTAGAGCTCATCAGTACAGCATAGCTAGTTAATAGATGGACATTAACTAGAGATAATAAAAATAGACAAATTGTAACAGCACCAGTAAGCAGCCAAACACACATTTGTTGCTTCGGTCAGCATTTCCACGGTTTGTGGATAAATACAACGTCGCAGCGGCGGAATTTATAACCACCCACCAGACCCGTTACTTGGACCCCAAGGTAATTAAACAAAAATATACATATGTTGCGAGCGTAAAGTTAAAAAAACTAGTAAAATGTTGTTCGTAGGGTAATCGCTCAATAGCAGCTGTAGACACGTGTTTCGCTCTTATTAGAGCTCATCAGTACAGCATAGCTAGTTAATAGATGGACATTAACTAGAGATAATAAAAATAGACAAATTGTAACAGCACCAGTAAGCAGCCAAACACACATTTGTTGCTTCGGTCAGCATTTCCACGGTTTGTGGATAAATACAACGTCGCAGCGGCGGAATTTATAACCACCCACCAGACCCGTTACTTGGACCCCAAGGTAATTAAACAAACATATACATATATTGCGAGCGTAAAGTTAAAAAAACTAGTAAAATGTTGTTCGTAGGGTAATCGCTCAATAGCAGCTGTAGTCACGTGTTTCGCTCTTATTAGAGCTCATCAGTACAGCATAGCTAGTTAATAGATGGACATTAACTAGAGATAATAAAAATAGACAAATTGTAACAGCACCAGTAAGCAGCCAAACACACATTTGTTGCTTCGGTCAGCATTTCCACGGTTTGTGGATAAATACAACGTCGCAGCTGCGGAATTTATAACCACCCACCAGACCCGTTACTTGGACCCCAAGGTAATTAAACAAATATATACATATATTGCGAGCGTAAAGTTAAAAAAACTAGTAAAATGTTGTTCGTAGGGTAATCGCTCAATAGCAGCTGTAGACACGTGTTTCGCTCTATTAGAGCTCATCAGTACAGCATAGCTAGTTAATAGATGGACATTAACTAGAGATAATAAAAATAGACAAATTGTAACAGCACCAGTAAGCAGCCAAACACACATTTGTTGCTTCGGTCAGCATTTCCACGGTTTGTGGATAAATACAACGTCGCAGCGGCGGAATTGATAACCACCCACCAGACCCGTTACTTGGACCGCAAGGTAATTAAACAAACATATACATATATTGCGAGCGTAAAGTTAAAAAAACTAGTAAAATGTTGTTCGTAGGGTAATCGCTCAATAGCAGCTGTAGACACGTGTTTCGCTCTTATTAGAGCTCATCAGTACAGCATAGCTAGTTAATAGATGGACATTAACTAGAGATAATAAAAATAGACAAATTGTAACAGCACCAGTAAACAGCCAAACACACATTTGTTGCTTCGGTCAGCATTTCCACGGTTTGTGGATAAATACAACGTCGCAGCGGCGGAATTTATAACCACCCACCAGACCCGTTACTTGGACCCCAAGGTAATTAAACAAAAATATACATATATTGCGAGCGTAAAGTTAAAAAAACTAGTAAAATGTTGTTCGTAGGGTAATCGCTCAATAGCAGCTGTAGACACGTGTTTCGCTCTTATTAGAGCTCATCAGTACAGCATAGCTAGTTAATAGATGGACATTAACTAGAGATAATAAAAATAGACAAATTGTAACAGCACCAGTAAGCAGCCAAACACACATTTGTTGCTTCGGTCAGCATTTCCACGGTTTGTGGATAAATACAACGTCGCAGCGGCGGATTTTATAACAACCCACCAGACCCGTTACTTGGACCCCATGTAATTAAACAAAAATATACATATATTGCGTGCATAAAGTTAAAAAAACTAGTAAAATGTTGTTCGTAGGGTAATCGCTCAATAGCAGCTGTAGACACGTGTTTCGCTCTTATTAGAGCTCATCAGTACAGCATAGCTAGTTAATAGATGGACATTAACTAGAGATAATAAAAATAGACAAATTGTAACAGCACCAGTAAGCAGCCAAACACATATTTGTTGCTTCGGTCAGCATTTCCACGGTTTGTGGATAAATACAACGTCGCAGCGGCGGAATTTATAACCACCCACCAGACCCGTTACTTGGACCCCAAGGTAATTAAACAAAAATATACATATATTGCGAGCGTAAAGTTAAAAAACCTAGTAAAATGTTGTTCGTAGGGTAATCGCTCAATAGCAGCTGTAGACACGTGTTTCGCTCTTATTAGAGCTCATCAGTACAGCATAGCTAGTTAATAGATGGACATTAACTAGAGATAATAAAAATAGACAAATTGTAACAGCACCAGCAAGCAGCCAAACACACATTTGTTGCTTCGGTCAGCATTTCCACGGTTTGTGGATAAATACAACGTCGCAGCGGCGGAATTTATAACCACCCACCAGACCCGTTACTTGGACCCCAAGGTAATTAAACAAAAATATACATATATTGCGAGCGTAAAGTTAAAAAAACTAATAAAATGTTGTTCGTAGGGTAATCGCTCAATAGCAGCTGTAGACACGTGTTTCGCTCTTATTAGAGCTCATCAGTACAGCATAGCTAGTTAATAGATGGACATTAACTAGAGATAATAAAAATAGACAAATTGTAACAGCACCAGTAAGCAGCCAAACACACATTTGTTGCTTCGGTCAGCATTTCCACGGTTTGTGGATAAATACAACGTCGCAGCGGCGGAATTTATAACCACCCACCAGACCCGTTACTTGGACCCCAAGGTAATTAAACAAAAATATACATATATTGCGAGCGTAAAGTTAAAAAAACTAGTAAAATGTTGTTCGTAGGGTAATCGCTCAATAGCAGCTGTAGACACGTGTTTCGCTCTTATTAGAGCTCATCAGTACAGCATAGCTAGTTAATAGATGGACATTAACTAGAGATAATAAAAATAGACAAATTGTAACAGCACCAGTAAGCAGCCAAACACACATTTGTTGCTTCGGTCAGCATTTCCACGGTTTGTGGATAAATACAACGTCGCAGCGGCGGAATTTATAACCACCCACCAGACCCGTTACTTGGACCCCAAGGTAATTAAACAAAAATATACATATATTGCGAGCGTAAAGTTAAAAAAACTAGTTAAATGTTGTTCGTAGGGTAATCGCTCAATAGCAGCTGTAGACACGTGTTTCGCTCTTATTAGAGCTCATCAGTACAGCATAGCTAGTTAATAGATGGACATTAACTAGAGATAATAAAAATAGACAAATTGTAACAGCACCAGCAAGCAGCCAAACACACATTTGTTGCTTCGGTCAGCATTTCCACGGTTTGTGGATAAATACAACGTCGCAGCGGCGGAATTTATAACCACCCACCAGACCCGTTACTTGGACCCCAAGGTAATTAAACAAAAATATACATATATTGCGAGCGTAAAGTTAAAAAAACTAATAAAATGTTGTTCGTAGGGTAATCGCTCAATAGCAGCTGTAGACACGTGTTTCGCTCTTATTAGAGCTCATCAGTACAGCATAGCTAGTTAATAGATGGACATTAACTAGAGATAATAAAAATAGACAAATTGTAACAGCACCAGTAAGCAGCCAAACACACATTTGTTGCTTCGGTCAGCATTTCCACGGTTTGTGGATAAATACAACGTCGCAGCGGCGGAATTTATAACCACCCACCAGACCCGTTACTTGGACCCCAAGGTAATTAAACAAAAATATACATATATTGCGAGCGTAAAGTTAAAAAAACTAGTAAAATGTTGTTCGTAGGGTAATCGCTCAATAGCAGCTGTAGACACGTGTTTCGCTCTTATTAGAGCTCATCAGTACAGCATAGCTAGTTAATAGATGGACATTAACTAGAGATAATAAAAATAGACAAATTGTAACAGCACCAGTAAGCAGCCAAACACACATTTGTTGCTTCGGTCAGCATTTCCACGGTTTGTGGATAAATACAACGTCGCAGCGGCGGAATTTATAACCACCCACCAGACCCGTTACTTGGACCCCAAGGTAATTAAACAAAAATATACATATATTGCGAGCGTAAAGTTAAAAAAACTAGTTAAATGTTGTTCGTAGGGTAATCGCTCAATAGCAGCTGTAGACACGTGTTTCGCTCTTATTAGAGCTCATCAGTACAGCATAGCTAGTTAATAGATGGACATTAACTAGAGATAATAAAAATAGACAAATTGTAACAGCACCAGTAAGCAGCCAAACACACATTTGTTGCTTCGGTCAGCATTTCCACGGTTTGTGGATAAATACAACGTCGCAGCGGCGGAATTTATAACCACCCACCAGACCCGTTACTTGGACCCCAAGGTAATTAAACAAAAATATACATATATTGCGAGCGTAAAGTTAAAACAACTAGTAAAATGTTGTTCGTAGGGTAATCGCTCAATAGCAGCTGTAGACACGTGTTTCGCTCTTATTAGAGCTCATCAGTACAGCATAGCTAGTTAATAGATGGACATTAACTAGAGATAATAAAAATAGACAAATTGTAACAGCACCAGTAAACAGCCAAACACACATTTGTTGCTTCGGTCAGCATTTCCACGGTTTGTGGATAAATACAACGTCGCAGCGGCGGAATTTATAACCACCCACCAGACCCGTTACTTGGACCCCAAGGTAATTAAACAAAAATATACATATATTGCGAGCGTAAAGTTAAAAAAACTAGTAAAATGTTGTTCGTAGGGTAATCGCTCAATAGCAGCTGTAGACACGTGTTTCGCTCTTATTAGAGCTCATCAGTACAGCATAGCTAGTTAATAGATGGACATTAACTAGAGATAATAAAAATAGACAAATTGTAACAGCACCAGTAAGCAGCCAAACACACATTTGTTGCTTCGGTCAGCATTTCCACGGTTTGTGGATAAATACAACGTCGCAGCGGCGGATTTTATAACAACCCACCAGACCCGTTACTTGGACCCCATGTAATTAAACAAAAATATACATATATTGCGTGCATAAAGTTAAAAAAACTAGTAAAATGTTGTTCGTAGGGTAATCGCTCAATAGCAGCTGTAGACACGTGTTTCGCTCTTATTAGAGCTCATCAGTACAGCATAGCTAGTTAATAGATGGACATTAACTAGAGATAATAAAAATAGACAAATTGTAACAGCACCAGTAAGCAGCCAAACACATATTTGTTGCTTCGGTCAGCATTTCCACGGTTTGTGGATAAATACAACGTCGCAGCGGCGGAATTTATAACCACCCACCAGACCCGTTACTTGGACCCCAAGGTAATTAAACAAAAATATACATATATTGCGAGCGTAAAGTTAAAAAACCTAGTAAAATGTTGTTCGTAGGGTAATCGCTCAATAGCAGCTGTAGACACGTGTTTCGCTCTTATTAGAGCTCATCAGTACAGCATAGCTAGTTAATAGATGGACATTAACTAGAGATAATAAAAATAGACAAATTGTAACAGCACCAGCAAGCAGCCAAACACACATTTGTTGCTTCGGTCAGCATTTCCACGGTTTGTGGATAAATACAACGTCGCAGCGGCGGAATTTATAACCACCCACCAGACCCGTTACTTGGACCCCAAGGTAATTAAACAAAAATATACATATATTGCGAGCGTAAAGTTAAAAAAACTAATAAAATGTTGTTCGTAGGGTAATCGCTCAATAGCAGCTGTAGACACGTGTTTCGCTCTTATTAGAGCTCATCAGTACAGCATAGCTAGTTAATAGATGGACATTAACTAGAGATAATAAAAATAGACAAATTGTAACAGCACCAGTAAGCAGCCAAACACACATTTGTTGCTTCGGTCAGCATTTCCACGGTTTGTGGATAAATACAACGTCGCAGCGGCGGAATTTATAACCACCCACCAGACCCGTTACTTGGACCCCAAGGTAATTAAACAAAAATATACATATATTGCGAGCGTAAAGTTAAAAAAACTAGTAAAATGTTGTTCGTAGGGTAATCGCTCAATAGCAGCTGTAGACACGTGTTTCGCTCTTATTAGAGCTCATCAGTACAGCATAGCTAGTTAATAGATGGACATTAACTAGAGATAATAAAAATAGACAAATTGTAACAGCACCAGTAAGCAGCCAAACACACATTTGTTGCTTCGGTCAGCATTTCCACGGTTTGTGGATAAATACAACGTCGCAGCGGCGGAATTTATAACCACCCACCAGACCCGTTACTTGGACCCCAAGGTAATTAAACAAAAATATACATATATTGCGAGCGTAAAGTTAAAAAAACTAGTTAAATGTTGTTCGTAGGGTAATCGCTCAATAGCAGCTGTAGACACGTGTTTCGCTCTTATTAGAGCTCATCAGTACAGCATAGCTAGTTAATAGATGGACATTAACTAGAGATAATAAAAATAGACAAATTGTAACAGCACCAGTAAGCAGCCAAACACACATTTGTTGCTTCGGTCAGCATTTCCACGGTTTGTGGATAAATACAACGTCGCAGCGGCGGAATTTATAACCACCCACCAGACCCGTTACTTGGACCCCAAGGTAATTAAACAAAAATATACATATATTGCGAGCGTAAAGTTAAAACAACTAGTAAAATGTTGTTCGTAGGGTAATCGCTCAATAGCAGTTGTAGACACGTGTTTCGCTCTTATTAGAGCTCATCAGTACAGCATAGCTAGTTAATAGATGGACATTAACTAGAGATAATAAAAATAGACAAATTGTAACAGCACCAGTAAGCAGCCAAACACACATTTGTTGCTTCGGTCAGCATTTCCACGGTTTGTGGATAAATACAACGTCGCAGCGGCGGAATTTATAACCACCCCCAGACCCGTTACTTGGACCCCAAGGTAATTAAACAAAAATATACATATATTGCGAGCGTAAAGTTAAAAAAACTAGTAAAATGTTGTTCGTAGGGTAATCGCTCAATAGCAGCTGTAGACACGTGTTTCGCTCTTATTAGAGCTCATCAGTACAGCATAGCTAGTTAATAGATGGACATTAACTAGAGATAATAAAAATAGACAAATTGTAACAGCACCAGTAAGCAGCCAAACACACATTTGTTGCTTCGGTCAGCATTTCCACGGTTTGTGGATAAATACAACGTCGCAGCGGCGGAATTTATAACCACTCACCAGACCCGTTACTTGGACCCCAAGGTAATTAAACAAAAATATACATATATTGCGAGCGTAAAGTTAAAAAAACTAGTAAAATGTTGTTCGTAGGGTAATCGCTCAATAGCAGCTGTAGACACGTGTTTCGCTCTTATTAGAGCTCATCAGTACAGCATAGCTAGTTAATAGATGGACATTAACTAGAGATAATAAAAATAGACAAATTGTAACAGCACCAGTAAGCAGCCAAACACACATTTGTTGCTTCGGTCAGCATTTCCACGGTTTGTGGATAAATACAACGTCGCAGCGGCGGAATTTATAACCACCCACCAGACCCGTTACTTGGACCCCAAGGTAATTAAACAAAAATATACATATATTGCGAGCGTAAAGTTAAAAAAACTAGTAAAATGTTGTTCGTAGGGTAATCGCTCAATAGCAGCTGTAGACACGTGTTTCGCTCTTATTAGAGCTCATCAGTACAGCATAGCTAGTTAATAGATGGACATTAACTAGAGATAATAAAAATAGACAAATTGTAACAGCACCAGTAAGCAGCCAAACACACATTTGTTGCTTCGGTCAGCATTTCCACGGTTTGTGGATAAATACAACGTCGCAGCGGCGGAATTTATAACCACCCACCAGACCCGTTACTTGGACCCCAAGGTAATTAAACAAATATATACATATATTGCGAGCGTAAAGTTAAAAAAAACTAGTAAAATGTTGTTCGTAGGGTAATCGCTCAATAG
The DNA here is from genome assembly GCA_943142095.1 of Ophonus ardosiacus. Classification (NCBI taxonomy): domain Eukaryota; kingdom Metazoa; phylum Arthropoda; class Insecta; order Coleoptera; family Carabidae; genus Ophonus; species Ophonus ardosiacus. The sequence goes on along the minus strand of OW964833.1, from coordinate 28,407,911 downwards.
CAGCTGTAGACACGTGTTTCGCTCTTATTAGAGCTCATCAGTACAGTATAGCTAGTTAATAGATGGACATTAACTAGAGATAATAAAAATAGACAAATTGTAACAGCACCAGTAAGCAGCCAAACACACATTTGTTGCTTCGGTCAGCATTTCCACGGTTTGTGGATAAATACAACGTCGCAGCGGCGGAATTTATAACCAACCACCAGACCCGTTACTTGGACCCCAAGGTAATTAAACAAAAATATACATATATTGCGAGCGTAAAGTTAAAAAAACTAGTAAAATGTTGTTCGTAGGGTAATCGCTCAATAGCAGCTGTAGACACGTGTTTCGCTCTTATTAGAGCTCATCAGTACAGCATAGCTAGTTAATAGATGGACATTAACTAGAGATAATAAAAATAGACAAATTGTAACAGCACCAGTAAGCAGCCAAACACACATTTGTTGCTTCGGTCAGCATTTCCACGGTTTGTGGATAAATACAACGTCGCAGCGGCGGAATTTATAACCACCCACCAGACCCGTTACTTGGACCCCAAGGTAATTAAACAAATATATACATATATTGCGAGCGTAAAGTTAAAAAAACTAGTAAAATGTTGTTCGTAGGGTAATCGCTCAATAGCAGCTGTAGATACGTGTTTCGCTCTTATTAGAGCTCATCAGTACAGTATAGCTAGTTAATAGATGGACATTAACTAGAGATAATAAAAATAGACAAATTGTAACAGCACCAGTAAGCAGCCAAACACACATTTGTTGCTTCGGTCAGCATTTCCACGGTTTGTGGATAAATACAACGTCGCAGCGGCGGAATTTATAACCACCCACCAGACCCGTTACTTGGACGCCAAGGTAATTAAACAAAAATATACATATATTGCGAGCGTAAAGTTAAAAAAACTAGTAAAATGTTGTTCGTAGGGTAATCGCTCAATAGCAGCTGTAGACACGTGTTTCGCTCTTATTAGAGCTCATCAGTACAGCATAGCTAGTTAATAGATGGACATTAACTAGAGATAATAAAAATAGACAAATTGTAACAGCACCAGTAAGCAGCCAAACACACATTTGTTGCTTCGGTCAGCATTTCCACGGTTTGTGGATAAATACAACGTCGCAGCGGCGGAATTTATAACCACCCACGAGACCCGTTACTTGGACCCCAAGGTAATTAAACAAAAATATATATATATTGCGAGCGTAAAGTTAAAAAAACTAGTAAAATGTTGTTCGTAGGGTAATCGCTCAATAGCAGCTGTAGACACGTGTTTCGCTCTTATTAGAGCTCATCAGTACAGCATAGCTAGCTAATAGATGGACATTAACTAGAGATAATAAAAATAGACAAATTGTAACAGCACTAGTAAGCAGCCAAACACACATTTGTTGCTTCGGTCAGCATTTCCACGGTTTGTGGATAAATACAACGTCGCAGCGGCGGAATTTATAACCACCCACCAGACCCGTTACTTGGACCCCAAGGTAATTAAACAAACATATACATATATTGCGAGCGTAAAGTTAAAAAAACTAGTAAAATGTTGTTCGTAGGGTAATCGCTCAATAGCAGCTGTAGACACGTGTTTCGCTCTTATTAGAGCTCATCAGTACAGCATAGCTAGTTAATAGATGGACATTAACTAGAGATAATAAAAATAGACAAATTGTAACAGCACCAGTAAGCAGCCAAACACACATTTGTTGCTTCGGTCAGCATTTCCACGGTTTGTGGATAAATACAACGTCGCAGCGGCGGAATTTATAACCACCCACCAGACCCGTTACTTGGACCCCAAGGTAATTAAACAAATATATACATATATTGCGAGCGTAAAGTTAAAAAAAAACTAGTAAAATGTTGTTCGTAGGGTAATCGCTCAATAGCAGCTGTAGACACGTGTTTCGCTCTTATTAGAGCTCATCAGTACAGTATAGCTAGTTAATAGATGGACATTAACTAGAGATAATAAAAATAGACAAATTGTAACAGCACCAGTAAGCAGCCAAACACACATTTGTTGCTTCGGTCAGCATTTCCACGGTTTGTGGATAAATACAACGTCGCAGCGGCGGAATTTATAACCAACCACCAGACCCGTTACTTGGACCCCAAAGTAATTAAACAAAAATATACATATATTGCGAGCGTAAAGTTAAAAAAACTAGTAAAATGTTGTTCGTAGGGTAATCGCTCAATAGCAGCTGTAGACACGTGTTTCGCTCTTATTAGAGCTCATCAGTACAGCATAGCTAGTTAATAGATGGACATTAACTAGAGATAATAAAAATAGACAAATTGTAACAGCACCAGTAAGCAGCCAAACACACATTTGTTGCTTCGGTCAGCATTTCCACGGTTTGTGGATAAATACAACGTCGCAGCGGCGGAATTTATAACCACCCACCAGACCCGTTACTTGGACCCCAAGGTAATTAAACAAAAATATACATATATTGCGAGCGTAAAGTTAAAAAAACTAGTAAAATGTTGTTCGTAGGGTAATCGCTCAATAGCAGCTGTAGACACGTGTTTCGCTCTTATTAGAGCTCATCAGTACAGCATAGCTAGTTAATAGATGGACATTAACTAGAGATAATAAAAATAGACAAATTGTAACAGCACCAGTAAGCAGCCAAACACACATTTGTTGCTTCGGTCAGCATTTCCACGGTTTGTGGATAAATACAACGTCGCAGCGGCGGAATTTATAACCACCCACCAGACCCGTTACTTGGACCCCAAGGTAATTAAACAAATATATACATATATTGCGAGCGTAAAGTTAAAAAAAAACTAGTAAAATGTTGTTCGTAGGGTAATCGCTCAATAGCAGCTGTAGACACGTGTTTCGCTCTTATTAGAGCTCATCAGTACAGTATAGCTAGTTAATAGATGGACATTAACTAGAGATAATAAAAATAGACAAATTGTAACAGCACCAGTAAGCAGCCAAACACACATTTGTTGCTTCGGTCAGCATTTCCACGGTTTGTGGATAAATACAACGTCGCAGCGGCGGAATTTATAACCAACCACCAGACCCGTTACTTGGACCCCAAGGTAATTAAACAAAAATATACTTATATTGCGAGCGTAAAGTTAAAAAAACTAGTAAAATGTTGTTCGTAGGGTAATCGCTCAATAGCAGCTGTAGACACGTGTTTCGCTCTTATTAGAGCTCATCAGTACAGCATAGCTAGTTAATAGATGGACATTAACTAGAGATAATAAAAATAGACAAATTGTAACAGCACCAGTAAGCAGCCAAACACACATTTGTTGCTTCGGTCAGCATTTCCACGGTTTGTGGATAAATACAACGTCGCAGCGGCGGAATTTATAACCACCCACCAGACCCGTTACTTGGACCCCAAGGTAATTAAACAAATATATACATATATTGCGAGCGTAAAGTTAAAAAAACTAGTAAAATGTTGTTCGTAGGGTAATCGCTCAATAGCAGCTGTAGACACGTGTTTCGCTCTTATTAGAGCTCATCAGTACAGTATAGCTAGTTAATAGATGGACATTAACTAGAGATAATAAAAATAGACAAATTGTAACAGCACCAGTAAGCAGCCAAACACACATTTGTTGCTTCGGTCAGCATTTCCACGGTTTGTGGATAAATACAACGTCGCAGCGGCGGAATTTATAACCAACCACCAGACCCGTTACTTGGACCCCAAGGTAATTAAACAAATATATACATATATTGCGAGCGTAAAGTTAAAAAAACTAGTAAAATGTTGTTCGTAGGGTAATCGCTCAATAGCAGCTGTAGACACGTGTTTCGCTCTTATTAGAGCTCATCAGTACAGCATAGCTAGTTAATAGATGGACATTAACTAGAGATAATAAAAATAGACAAATTGTAACAGCACCAGTAAGCAGCCAAACACACATTTGTTGCTTCGGTCAGCATTTCCACGGTTTGTGGATAAATACAACGTCGCAGCGGCGGAATTTATAACCACCCACCAGACCCGTTACTTGGACCCCAAGGTAATTAAACAAATATATACATATATTGCGAGCGTAAAGTTAAAAAAACTAGTAAAATGTTGTTCGTAGGGTAATCGCTCAATAGCAGCTGTAGATACGTGTTTCGCTCTTATTAGAGCTCATCAGTACAGTATAGCTAGTTAATAGATGGACATTAACTAGAGATAATAAAAATAGACAAATTGTAACAGCACCAGTAAGCAGCCAAACACACATTTGTTGCTTCGGTCAGCATTTCCACGGTTTGTGGATAAATACAACGTCGCAGCGGCGGAATTTATAACCACCCACCAGACCCGTTACTTGGACGCCAAGGTAATTAAACAAAAATATACATATATTGCGAGCGTAAAGTTAAAAAAACTAGTAAAATGTTGTTCGTAGGGTAATCGCTCAATAGCAGCTGTAGACACGTGTTTCGCTCTTATTAGAGCTCATCAGTACAGCATAGCTAGTTAATAGATGGACATTAACTAGAGATAATAAAAATAGACAAATTGTAACAGCACCAGTAAGCAGCCAAACACACATTTGTTGCTTCGGTCAGCATTTCCACGGTTTGTGGATAAATACAACGTCGCAGCGGCGGAATTTATAACCACCCACGAGACCCGTTACTTGGACCCCAAGGTAATTAAACAAAAATATATATATATTGCGAGCGTAAAGTTAAAAAAACTAGTAAAATGTTGTTCGTAGGGTAATCGCTCAATAGCAGCTGTAGACACGTGTTTCGCTCTTATTAGAGCTCATCAGTACAGCATAGCTAGCTAATAGATGGACATTAACTAGAGATAATAAAAATAGACAAATTGTAACAGCACTAGTAAGCAGCCAAACACACATTTGTTGCTTCGGTCAGCATTTCCACGGTTTGTGGATAAATACAACGTCGCAGCGGCGGAATTTATAACCACCCACCAGACCCGTTACTTGGACCCCAAGGTAATTAAACAAACATATACATATATTGCGAGCGTAAAGTTAAAAAAACTAGTAAAATGTTGTTCGTAGGGTAATCGCTCAATAGCAGCTGTAGACACGTGTTTCGCTCTTATTAGAGCTCATCAGTACAGCATAGCTAGTTAATAGATGGACATTAACTAGAGATAATAAAAATAGACAAATTGTAACAGCACCAGTAAGCAGCCAAACACACATTTGTTGCTTCGGCCAGCATTTCCACGGTTTGTGGATAAATACAACGTCGCAGCGGCGGAATTTATAACCACCCACCAGACCCGTTACTTGGACCCCAAGGTAATTAAACAATAATATACATATATTGCGAGCGTAAAGTTAAAAAAACTAGTAAAATGTTGTTCGTAGGGTAATCGCTCAATAGCAGCTGTAGACACGTGTTTCGCTCTTATTAGAGCTCATCAGTACAGCATAGCTAGTTAATAGATGGACATTAACTAGAGATAATAAAAATAGACAAATTGTAACAGCACCAGTAAGCAGCCAAACACACATTTGTTGCTTCGGTCAGCATTTCCACGGTTTGTGGATAAATACAACGTCGCAGCGGCGGAATTTATAACCACCCACCAGACCCGTTACTTGGACCCCAAGGTAATTAAACAAATATATACATATATTGCGAGCGTAAAGTTAAAAAAAAACTAGTAAAATGTTGTTCGTAGGGTAATCGCTCAATAGCAGCTGTAGACACGTGTTTCGCTCTTATTAGAGCTCATCAGTACAGTATAGCTAGTTAATAGATGGACATTAACTAGAGATAATAAAAATAGACAAATTGTAACAGCACCAGTAAGCAGCCAAACACACATTTGTTGCTTCGGTCAGCATTTCCACGGTTTGTGGATAAATACAACGTCGCAGCGGCGGAATTTATAACCAACCACCAGACCCGTTACTTGGACCCCAAAGTAATTAAACAAAAATATACATATATTGCGAGCGTAAAGTTAAAAAAACTAGTAAAATGTTGTTCGTAGGGTAATCGCTCAATAGCAGCTGTAGACACGTGTTTCGCTCTTATTAGAGCTCATCAGTACAGCATAGCTAGTTAATAGATGGACATTAACTAGAGATAATAAAAATAGACAAATTGTAACAGCACCAGTAAGCAGCCAAACACACATTTGTTGCTTCGGTCAGCATTTCCACGGTTTGTGGATAAATACAACGTCGCAGCGGCGGAATTTATAACCACCCACCAGACCCGTTACTTGGACCCCAAGGTAATTAAACAAAAATATACATATATTGCGAGCGTAAAGTTAAAAAAACTAGTAAAATGTTGTTCGTAGGGTAATCGCTCAATAGCAGCTGTAGACACGTGTTTCGCTCTTATTAGAGCTCATCAGTACAGCATAGCTAGTTAATAGATGGACATTAACTAGAGATAATAAAAATAGACAAATTGTAACAGCACCAGTAAGCAGCCAAACACACATTTGTTGCTTCGGTCAGCATTTCCACGGTTTGTGGATAAATACAACGTCGCAGCGGCGGAATTTATAACCACCCACCAGACCCGTTACTTGGACCCCAAGGTAATTAAACAAATATATACATATATTGCGAGCGTAAAGTTAAAAAAAAACTAGTAAAATGTTGTTCGTAGGGTAATCGCTCAATAGCAGCTGTAGACACGTGTTTCGCTCTTATTAGAGCTCATCAGTACAGTATAGCTAGTTAATAGATGGACATTAACTAGAGATAATAAAAATAGACAAATTGTAACAGCACCAGTAAGCAGCCAAACACACATTTGTTGCTTCGGTCAGCATTTCCACGGTTTGTGGATAAATACAACGTCGCAGCGGCGGAATTTATAACCAACCACCAGACCCGTTACTTGGACCCCAAGGTAATTAAACAAAAATATACATATATTGCGAGCGTAAAGTTAAAAAAACTAGTAAAATGTTGTTCGTAGGGTAATCGCTCAATAGCAGCTGTAGACACGTGTTTCGCTCTTATTAGAGCTCATCAGTACAGCATAGCTAGTTAATAGATGGACATTAACTAGAGATAATAAAAATAGACAAATTGTAACAGCATCAGTAAGCAGCCAAACACACATTTGTTGCTTCGGTCAGCATTTCCACGGTTTGTGGATAAATACAACGTCGCAGCGGCGGAATTTATAACCACCCACCAGACCCGTTACTTGGACCCCAAGGTAATTAAAAAAATATATACATATATTGCGAGCGTAAAGTTAAAAAAACTAGTAAAATGTTGTTCGTAGGGTAATCGCTCAATAGCAGCTGTAGACACGTGTTTCGCTCTTATTAGAGCTCATCAGTACAGTATAGCTAGTTAATAGATGGACATTAACTAGAGATAATAAAAATAGACAAATTGTAACAGCACCAGTAAGCAGCCAAACACACATTTGTTGCTTCGGTCAGCATTTCCACGGTTTGTGGATAAATACAACGTCGCAGCGGCGGAATTTATAACCACCCACCAGACCCGTTACTTGGACCCCAAGGTAATTAAACAAAAATATACATATATTGCGAGCGTAAAGTTAAAAAAACTAGTAAAATGTTGTTCGTAGGGTAATCGCTCAATAGCAGCTGTAGACACGTGTTTCGCTCTTATTAGAGCTCATCAGTAGAGTATAGCTAGTTAATAGATGGACATTAACTAGAGATAATAAAAATAGACAAATTGTAACAGCACCAGTAAGCAGCCAAACACACATTTGTTGCTTCGGTCAGCATTTCCACGGTTTGTGGATAAATACAACGTCGCAGCGGCGGAATTTATAACCACCCACCAGACCCGTTACTTGGACCCCAAGGTAATTAAACAAAAATATACATATATTGCGAGCGTAAAGTTAAAAAAACTAGTAAAATGTTGTTCGTAGGGTAATCGCTCAATAGCAGCTGTAGACACGTGTTTCGCTCTTATTAGAGCTCATCAATACAGCATAGCTAGTTAATAGATGGACATTAACTAGAGATAATAAAAATAGACAAATTGTAACAGCACCAGTAAGCAGCCAAACACACATTTGTTGCTTCGGTCAGCATTTCCACGGTTTGTGGATAAATACAACGTCGCAGCGGCGGAATTTATAACCACCCAATAGACCCGTTACTTGGACCCCAAGGTAATTAAACAAAAATATACATATATTGCGAGCGTAAAGTTAAAAAAACTAGTAAAATGTTGTTCGTTGGGTAATCGCTCAATAGCAGCTGTAGACACGTGTTTCGCTCTTATTAGAGCTCATCAGTACAGTATAGCTAGTTAATAGATGGACATTAACTAGAGATAATAAAAATAGACAAATTGTAACAGCACCAGTAAGCAGCCAAACACACATTTGTTGCTTCGGTCAGCATTTCCACGGTTTGTGGATAAATACAACGTCGCAGCGGCGGAATTTATAACCAACCACCAGACCCGTTACTTGGACCCCAAGGTAATTAAACAAAAATATACATATATTGCGAGCGTAAAGTTAAAAAAACTAGTAAAATGTTGTTCGTAGGGTAATCGCTCAATAGCAGCTGTAGACACGTGTTTCGCTCTTATTAGAGCTCATCAGTACAGCATAGCTAGTTAATAGATGGACATTAACTAGAGATAATAAAAATAGACAAATTGTAACAGCACCAGTAAGCAGCCAAACACACATTTGTTGCTTCGGTCAGCATTTCCACGGTTTGTGGATAAATACAACGTCGCAGCGGCGGAATTTATAACCACCCACCAGACCCGTTACTTGGACCCCAAGGTAATTAAACAAATATATACAAGTTAAGTAGAGACGTCGCCCCATATTCTGCTAATATATCAAAATTCAACTGTGGAAGCGTGCAAATGGACACCTTCCCATGGAGATAATCGTTGTAAACTATATATAAGACATGTAGCATGTAAGAACACGTGTATTCCTTAGACTAACAACTGTATCGCTTCGTGACAAATAAAACTTTTTAAAAAAGTTATTTTCGAGTTTAAAAATATATCTGGCGCAGTCTTTGTAGGATTAGTGAAAGTTTGCAAATTCGGAAATTCGTAGAATTTAATTCGTTTAAAATTCGCAATCGTCCGTTTTAACGGTTAATTCGCTAAACGAACTTTACTATTTGTGTTCGTAAATTCGACACAAAATCTTCATAAACTCAACGAAGAAACAGCTAAAGAGGTAGACTGAGTCGTCGAAACAGTTAGTACTCCAGTCTCTTCACGTCAAGGATCACCAGAGTCGCTACATCTCCGAGATCGAGCCCAAAGCCGCAGCGAGCCCAGCAGCCGTATCGTGCCCAGCAGCCACAGCGTGCCCAGCAGCCGCACCAAGCCAGCAGCCGATCATCGCCGAGACGTCGACATACCTTCAACTCTCACCCATCAACAGGCAGAAAACACCATATTATGATAAGAGAAATCATTTTAAGTGATATCAAATTTTATTTTTTCTTATATAAGTCTGGATTCTCTTATACAAGCACTTGCAAATTTAACTATAATCAACATGCCTGACCACGTAGGAAACATTTTCCAAAATTTAAATAACGAAATTCTCAAAATGCTAGACTTAGCACCAACATTCGATGGAGACGTAAAGTCCCTATCAAATTTTATTAACACAATAGATGATATGTACACACTTATAGAACAAACTAACCCATCAGAAATAACAAAAAAAATTGTAATGCTAACTCTGAAAAATAAAATTCGCGGAGTAGCCGCGCAAAGTTTGAATATGTCAAGTTTCACTAAATGGTCAGAATTAAAAGACCACTTACAACAAAACTTTTCTGACACACGCTCTGCACACACACTCATGTACGAGGCTAGTCATTACAAACAAACGAAAGAAAATATTTTAGACTATTTTAATAAATTTAATGATTTATATCTCATTTATAAAAGCAAAATCGAATGCAAATTCGTAGCGGCTGTCAGTAAAGTTATTGTGGACCATTCTGTAGAGTACTTCGTTCAAAGTTTTATAAACAATTGTAAAGAACCCTTTAGAAGTCAACTTGCTGCCCGCAACCCTCGAAAACTCACAGATATCCTAAACTTGATAACCAATGACTTGCAATATATCCACACACAACAAAAAATACAGCAACAAACCTTGCCACAACCACCTAAACACCAAATACAATTTAATTACCCTAAACATCAGTCACCTATGCATAAATATCCTGCTCAATCTACTAGCCGAATGCACCCTCCACCCCAATCCCAACAAAGAACATTCGCACCACAAGCAAATGCCCGTAATGCATCATTTCGAAATCCTACTCCTATGAGTATTCAAACAAGACAAACTGTTATGCGAAACCCTAATTTCCAAGAATTACATAATCAAAACGTAGAAAATTTCGATGAATCTCAAGAACAAATCGAATTTGCGCAATTATATGAAACCGAGAATGAATACATTGAAAATCCTGACATTCAAAATTTTCCCGAACTCGAGTCACCCACATCGAATCCCTAACAAACAACTTTAGTGCATTACCTTTTATTCAAGTATCAGATTACAAAATTCTTTTAGACACAGGCTCGACACATAATTATATTCATCCAAAATTAATTAAACAAAATACGACTACATTTCCTGAAAATTTTAGCGTACACACGTGTAATGGAAAATCAACCGGTTCTGAATTTACATTTTTCAAATTCAAAAATTTAAACATAAAGAGTTACATATTTGACTTCCACAAAGACTTTGATGTACTTTTAGGCATACCTGGAATAACATTATTACAAACAAAATTTGATTTTGTAAAAGGAGAAGTAAATTTTCTTAATAAATATAAATATGAATTTCAATACTTAGACCAGCGTAAGTTTAATAATAATAATATAGAGATAAACCAGCAAGAAATACGAGACGAGCATTTAACAGATAAGGAAAAACATGCACTATCTATTACTCTCAACAAATATAAAGACCTAATATTAAGTGAACATGAAAAATTATCACATACTAGCAAAATAAAACACCATATTAAAACAACCGATAACATCCCTATTCACTCAAAACAGTATAAATATCCGGAAATTTATAAACAAGAGGTACAATCTCAAATTGATAAAATGTTAGAAGATGACATCATTCAACACTCTTATTCACCATGGTCGTCACCTATATGGGTCGTACCGAAAAAACAGGACGCCTCCGGTAAACAAAAATACCGTATTGTCATAGACTACCGTAAACTAAACGAAAAAACCGTGGACGACAAATTCCCTATACCAGACATAACTGATATTCTCGACAAACTTGGAAAATCAAACTATTTTACCACCCTAGATCTTACTTCCGGTTTCCATCAAATCGAAATTAATCCCGACGACATCCCTAAAACTGCATTCTCGACAAATTTTGGCCATTATGAATTTAAACGAATGCCCTTCGGTCTTAAAAATGCCCCGTCAACATTCCAGAGATTGATGAACTTTGTATTAAAAGATTTAGTTAACAAAATTTGTTTCGTCTATCTCGATGACATTATAATTCTAGGAACATCCCTTCAGGAACATTTAGAAAATATTGAAAAAGTTTTCAAAAGGCTTCGCGAAGCCAATCTAAAAATTCAGTTGGACAAGTGCGAATTTCTCCGTAAAGAAGTCGCTTATCTTGGACATATTATCACTACAGAAGGCGTTAAACCGAATCCAAGCAAAATTCAAGCTATCAAAAACTTCCCGATCCCGAAAACAAGAGAACAAATAAAATCATTTTTAGGCTTACTTGGCTATTACAGACGGTTTATTAACGATTTTTCCAAAATTACAAAACCCCTCACGTTTTGTTTAAAGAAAAATAACAAAATCGACATAAATAATAAAGAATATAGAGAATGTTTTGAGAAGTGCAAAACTCTCCTATCTAACGATCCCATACTCCAATATCCCGATTTTTCAAAAGATTTCCTCCTTACTACCGACTCCAGTAATTTTGCTCTAGGCGCTGTCTTATCACAGCGAGATAAAAATAATAAAGACCTACCAATCGCGTATATATCACGTACACTCAACAACCATGAAATTAACTATAGTACGATAGAAAAAGAATTACTAGCTATAGTATGGGCAACTAAACAATTTCGCAATTATCTTTTAGGCCGTAATTTTAAAATTATTACAGATCATCGCCCACTTGTTTGGCTAAATTCCCTAAAGGAACCAAATCAGAAATTAATACGATGGCGACTGAAACTTGAAGAGTTTAATTATACCATAGAATACAAAAAAGGTTGCCAAAATCACGTAGCCGATGCTCTCTCTAGGATTAAACCACAATTTGAAATTCGTTACAAAAATTCTGATATTTTTAAATCAAACAATCCGTTAGTACACTGTGTATCAAAAGATAAGAAACTATCTAAAGGATTCGCTGAACAAGTTAAATCACATTACCCGTTGCAAAATCTTTTTAATTTGGATAACAAAATTTTTATTCAAAAACACCCAAGATTGATATTACATCTTATTACAAAAAATTTATATTATGAAAAACCTACCCCTGAAAATATTAAAGCTTGTTTAAGAAAATTATTTGAATATTGCATTCAAAACGATATTACAGAATTAGATTTACCACGTATCTGTTCCGGTCTTGATAAAATACCTTGGTCTGAAGTCGAAAATTATATAAAAGAAATTTTTGAAAATTCTTCAATTATTTTTAACGTTCACGAAGAACCCCCAAATTTAGAACTAAATTTAAACACAGACAATGATTCCGTTATAGTTGAAACAGGTTCAGAAAATGAAACCACAGAAACTTGTCACTCTGATGACGAAAGTCCTGTTAACGGACTAACCTATTTAGATACTTCCATAAATACTTCCAAAAATCAAATCGTTGTTAAAGAGACAACAGGTAAAAACGATATCAAAATATTAAAACTTTTCGGACATACAATCCAACGCTTTTACGTATATTTAAATAAAATAAATTGCAACGAAACAATAAAAAATTTCATAAAAGATTATCTACAACCCGGTATAACTTATTATTGCATAATTCCTGATAATTTCAAGTTACATTTTAATGCTATATTACAAACCTATTTTGACAGCGGAAGTTATAAACTTGTATCCTGCAAAACAATGACTAAAGACTTAGAAGACAAAGACGAACAACAATTAACAATTCAAAATTATCATGAAAGCAAAACCAATCACAGAGGTATAACTGAGACTTATAATAAATTAAAATTATCATATTACTGGCCCAATATGTTAAAGGACATCCAGAATTATATAAATAAATGCAATATTTGTCTGACAACTAAATATGAACGAAAACCCATTCAAATGCCACCAATTCTAACACCCACCGCTGAAAAACCCTTTGAGAAATTACACATTGATATCTTATCACTCGAACAAGTAAAAATCCTTACCATCGTAGACTCTTTTTCCAAATTCGCCATGGCCTACACAATAAAAGACAAAAATGCTATCACAATATTAAATAAATTAATAAAATATTTTACTCATTTTATTGTACCAAAAGAAATTGTATCCGACAATGGGTTGGAATTTAATAATAAAATAATTCAAAATTATCTAGCCCTGAGAAAGATTAATATTCATTATATCTCTGTAGATAACCCTAACAGTAACGGTATTGTCGAACGTTTCCACTCTTCACTAATTGAGCAAATGAGAATTATAAACCAAAATACACTTCTCAAGTCACTAAAAATAAAAGAACGACTAAATTATGCATTGTTAGCTTACAACAATAGCATTCACTCGGTTACAAAACGAACACCATTGGAAATAGTATATGGACAAAATTTCGAATCAAATTTACAACCTGAAGAAGTAATGGTCGAAGATTATATACAAAAACATGCAGAAGTTCTTAAAGAAGTAAATCGACAAGTAAAAAGTAATATAGAAAAGAGAAAATTAAAATATGCCAAACCCCAAGAAAAACACTTCGACATTCCTAAACAAGCCCACGTCAAAATTCATAAACGAAATTCGGGAAAAATCGAGAAACCAAAATTCAAAAAAGTAAATGTCAAACAAATTATAAATGAAAGAGGCCAAATTTTAGATGAACAAAATAAAAAACATAAATTGTCACAATTAAAAAAGCCTCGTATTGTTACAGATTAATTCCATATGGAATATTACAAATCATACGTGACGAACAAAATCCTGGAATCAATATCCTCGATCTTGGAACAGTTCATATTCAGGTAAATACACAAATAATTACCCTCAAAATTTCCCTCGAAAATTTATTCCAACAATATGATATACTAGAAAAGAATTCCGCTAAATTATTTCAAAATTTAGAAAATTATAATAACTCTAAAAATCATAATAATTACAATAAATTAGCAAATTACCAGAATATCTTAAAAAATTTAATATTACATTTAAAAGAAAAAATCCAACTATTAAATATAAAAAGAACTAAACGAGGAATACTTAACGGCTTAGGCTCTATTATTAAGAGCATAACAGGCAATCTAGATCAGTCCGACAAAGACAGATATGATCAGATAATAGAAAATATCGATAGTAACCAAAAATTAATTTCAAATAAAATTAATACAATAATAAAAATTAATAATAATATCACGGCACAATTCCATGACAAAATTAATATAATAAATGAAAACAATAATTTACTGAATAAGAAACTAAATAATATTCAAAAAGAAATTGGGTTTATTCTGGAAGAAGTAGACACTATCAAAGTACAAAATCTTATAAATGAATTCATACAAGTCGGACAAGACATATACTTCTCTATTATCCAATTGGAAGAAACTCTTACCTTTTGTAAATTAAATACCCTACATTTTGGCGTAATTAATCACAAAGAACTTTTGGAAGAAATAAACAAAATCGAAGACAAATACCTACAATCAGCACTTGTAAATAACCTATTAAACAACGATATCATAAAGACATATTGTTCCTATAAGAATCCTAATCTGATAATCCTTATCGAAATTCCTTCTAACACCCGAGTTGAAGAAATAATTCAAGTCACTTCCATTCCTACAAAATTACATAATGTTTATGAAACTATAAACGTAGTTAATGGATTATATTCTAAGAATAATTGTAAGATTAAGCTATTAGATAAATGTACTCAATTAAATAATAATGAATATTACTGTTTATCACAAATAAATGAATATGAGAAATGTCTAGAGAACGTAATTTGTTATAAAGACTTTCATTTTTGTGAATATAACAAGATATCCAAAATTAATTCAATCATTCAAATAAAAAATTCAAAATTAAATTACTTATACTTTCCAAATAAAAAGCAAGCAAAATATCTCTGTAATAATAACATGGAAATTCAAGAGCTCGAAGGAATATATCGTACCGAAAATTGTGTAATTAATAATCAAATCAAACTATTAAATAACTACGGAAATCTCATAGACTTAAATAATAATATCACAAAAACACAGGTTGTTCATTTGGATGATGAAATAAAAAATTTATCTGAATTTCAAAGTAGTAAAGAAAACGATATTTTCCTATACCCCACTTATGCAAATCAGTCTAACAGTCATATTCATTATACTATAATCTACATTGTATTAATTATTATAAGTGTATTGATAATATTCTATAGTATTAAGAAATGCAAGGATTATCTCTCAAAGAAAAATGAAGTAAATGATTCTAAAGACATTGAAATGAATACATTAGAACCAAAGCCAAATTGTAGTAAAAACTCAACTCTTGACGATTTCGTTTTTCCACTTAAGGGGGGAAGAGTTAAGTAGAGACGTCGCCCCATATTCTGCTAATATATCAAAATTCAACTGTGGAAGCGTGCAAATGGACACCTTCCCATGGAGATAATCGTTGTAAACTATATATAAGACATGTAGCATGTAAGAACACGTGTATTCCTTAGACTAACAACTGTATCGCTTCGTGACAAATAAAACTTTTTAAAAAAGTTATTTTCGAGTTTAAAAATATATCTTACATATATTGCGAGCGTAAAGTTAAAAAAACTAGTAAAATGTTGTTCGTAGGGTAATCGCTCAATAGCAGCTGTAGACACGTGTTTCGCTCTTATTAGAGCTCATCAGTACAGTATAGCTAGTTAATAGATGGACATTAACTAGAGATAATAAAAATAGACAAATTGTAACAGCACCAGTAAGCAGCCAAACACACATTTGTTGCTTCGGTCAGCATTTCCACGGTTTGTGGATAAATACAACGTCGCAGCGGCGGAATTTATAACCACCCACCAGACCCGTTACTTGGACCACAAGGTAATTAAACAAAAATATACATATATTGCGAGCGTAAAGTTAAAAAAACTAGTAAAATGTTGTTCGTAGGGTAATCGCTCAATAGCAGCTGTAGACACGTGTTTCGCTCTTATTAGAGCTCATAAGTACAGCATAGCTAGTTAATAGATGGACATTAACTAGAGATAATAAAAATAGACAAATTGTAGCAGCACCAGTAAACAGCCAAACACACATTTGTTGCTTCGGTCAGCATTTCCACGGTTTGTGGATAAATACAACGTCGCAGCGGCGGAATTTATAACCACCTACCAGACCCGTTACTTGGACCCCAAGGTAATTAAACAAAAATATACATATATTGCGAGCGTAAAGTTAAAAAAACTAGTAAAATGTTGTTCGTAGGGTAATCGCTCAATAGCAGCTGTAGACACGTGTTTCGCTCTTATTAGAGCTCATCAGTACAGCATAGCTAGTTAATAGATGGACATTAACTAGAGATAATAAAAATAGACAAATTGTAACAGCACCAGTAAGCAGCCAAACACATTTGTTGCTTCGGTCAGCATTTCCACGGTTTGTGGATAAATACAACGTCGCAGCGGCGGAATTTATAACCACCCACCAGACCCGTTACTTGGACCCCAAGGTAATTAAACAAAAATATACATATATTGCGAGCGTAAAGTTAAAAAAACTAGTAAAATGTTGTTCGTAGGGTAATCGCTCAATAGCAGCTGTAGACACGTGTTTCGCTCTTATTAGAGCTCATCAGTACAGCATAGCTAGTTAATAGATGGACATTAACTAGAGATAATAAAAATAGACAAATTGTAACAGCACCAGTAAGCAGCCAAACACACATTTGTTGCTTCGGTCAGCATTTCCACGGTTTGTGGATAAATACATACAACGTCGCAGCGGCGGAATTTATAACCACCCACCAGACCCGTTACTTGGACCCCAAGGTAATTAAACAAAAATATACATATATTGCGAGCGTAAAGTTAAAAAAACTAGTAAAATGTTGTTCGTAGGGTAATCGCTCAATAGCAGCTGTAGACACGTGTTTCGCTCTTATTAGAGCTCATCAGTACAGTATAGCTAGTTAATAGATGGACATTAACTAGAGATAATAAAAATAGACAAATTGTAACAGCACCAGTAAGCAGCCAAACAAACATTTGTTGCTTCGGTCAGCATTTCCACGGTTTGTGGATAAATACAACGTCGCAGCGGCGGAATTTATAACCAACCACCAGACCCGTTACTTGGACCCCAAGGTAATTAAACAAAAATATACATATATTGCGAGCGTAAAGTTAAAAAAACTAGTAAAATGTTGTTCGTAGGGTAATCGCTCAATAGCAGCTGTAGACACGTGTTTCGCTCTTATTAGAGCTCATCAGTACAGCATAGTTAGTTAATAGATGGACATTAACTAGAGATAATAAAAAT
This sequence comes from Ophonus ardosiacus, assembly GCA_943142095.1. Classification (NCBI taxonomy): domain Eukaryota; kingdom Metazoa; phylum Arthropoda; class Insecta; order Coleoptera; family Carabidae; genus Ophonus; species Ophonus ardosiacus. The sequence continues at coordinate 28,390,212 of OW964833.1, read as the reverse complement.
AGACAAATTGTAGCAGCACCAGTAAACAGCCAAACACACATTTGTTGCTTCGGTCAGCATTTCCACGGTTTGTGTATAAATACAACGTCGCAGCGGCGGAATTTATAACCACCTACCAGACCCGTTACTTGGACCCCAAGGTAATTAAACAAAAATATACATATATTGCGAGCGTAAAGTTAAAAAAACTAGTAAAATGTTGTTCGTAGGGTAATCGCTCAATAGCAGCTGTAGACACGTGTTTCGCTCTTATTAGAGCTCATCAGTACAGCATAGCTAGTTAATAGATGGACATTAACTAGAGATAATAAAAATAGACAAATTGTAACAGCACCAGTAAGCAGCCAAACACACATTTGTTGCTTCGGTCAGCATTTCCACGGTTTGTGGATAAATACAACGTCGCAGCGGCGGAATTTATAACCACCCACCAGACCCGTTACTTGGACCCCAAGGTAATTAAACAAAAATATACATATATTGCGAGCGTAAAGTTAAAAAAACTAGTAAAATGTTGTTCGTAGGAATGGCTCAATAGCAGCTGTAGACACGTGTTTCGCTCTTATTAGTGCTCATCAGTACAGCATAGCTAGTTAATAGATGGACATTAACTAGAGATAATAAAAATAGACAAATTGTAACAGCACCAGTAAGCAGCCAAACACACATTTGTTGCTTCGGTCAGCATTTCCACGGGTTGTGGATAAATACAACGTCGCAGCGGCGGAATTTATAACCACCCACCAGACCCGTTACTTGGACCCCAAGGTAATTAAACAAACATATACATATATTGCGAGCGTAAAGTTAAAAAAACTAGTAAAATGTTGTTCGTAGGGTAATCGCTCAATAGCAGCTGTAGACACGTGTTTCGCTCTTATTAGAGCTCATCAGTACAGCATAGCTAGTTAATAGATGGACATTAACTAGAGATAATAAAAATAGACAAATTGTAACAGCACCAGTAAGCAGCCAAACACACATTTGTTGCTTCGGTCAGCATCTCCACGGTTTGTGGATAAATACAACGTCGCAGCGGCGGAATTTATAACCACCCACCAGACCCGTTACTTGGACCCCAAGGTAATTAAACAAAAATATACATATATTGCGAGCGTAAAGTTAAAAAAACTAGTAAAATGTTGTTCGTAGGGTAATCGCTCAATAGCAGCTGTAGACACGTGTTTCGCTCTTATTAGAGCTCATCAGTACAGCATAGCTAGTTAATAGATGGACATTAACTAGAGATAATAAAAATAGACAAATTGTAACAGCACCAGTAAGCAGCCAAACACACATTTGTTGCTTCGGTCAGCATTTCCACGGTTTGTGGATAAATACAACGTCGCAGCGGCGGAATTTATAACCACCCACCAGACCCGTTACTTGGACCCCAAGGTAATTAAACAAAAATATACATATATTGCGAGCGTAAAGTTAAAAAAACTAGTAAAATGTTGTTCGTAGGAATGGCTCAATAGCAGCTGTAGACACGTGTTTCGCTCTTATTAGTGCTCATCAGTACAGCATAGCTAGTTAATAGATGGACATTAACTAGAGATAATAAAAATAGACAAATTGTAACAGCACCAGTAAGCAGCCAAACACACATTTGTTGCTTCGGTCAGCATTTCCACGGGTTGTGGATAAATACAACGTCGCAGCGGCGGAATTTATAACCACCCACCAGACCCGTTACTTGGACCCCAAGGTAATTAAACAAACATATACATATATTGCGAGCGTAAAGTTAAAAAAACTAGTAAAATGTTGTTCGTAGGGTAATCGCTCAATAGCAGCTGTAGACACGTGTTTCGCTCTTATTAGAGCTCATCAGTACAGCATAGCTAGTTAATAGATGGACATTAACTAGAGATAATAAAAATAGACAAATTGTAACAGCACCAGTAAGCAGCCAAACACACATTTGTTGCTTCGGTCAGCATCTCCACGGTTTGTGGATAAATACAACGTCGCAGCGGCGGAATTTATAACCACCCACCAGACCCGTTACTTGGACCCCAAGGTAATTAAACAAAAATATACATATATTGCGAGCGTAAAGTTAAAAAAACTAGTAAAATGTTGTTCGTAGGGTAATCGCTCAATAGCAGCTGTAGACACGTGTTTCGCTCTTATTAGAGCTCATCAGTACAGCATAGCTAGTTAATAGATGGACATTAACTAGAGATAATAAAAATAGACAAATTGTAACAGCACCAGTAAGCAGCCAAACACACATTTGTTGCTTCGGTCAGCATTTCCACGGTTTGTGGATAAATACAACGTCGCAGCGGCGGAATTTATAACCACCCACCAGACCCGTTACTTGGACCCCAAGGTAATTAAACAAAAATATACATATATTGCGAGCGTAAAGTTAAAAAAACTAGTAAAATGTTGTTCGTAGGGTAATCGCTCAATAGCAGCTGTAGACACGTGTTTCGCTCTTATTAGAGCTCATCAGTACAGCATAGCTAGTTAATAGATGGACATTAACTAGAGATAATAAAAATAGACAAATTGTAACAGCACCAGTAAGCAGCCAAACACACATTTGTTGCTTCGGTCAGCATTTCCACGGTTTGTGGATAAATACAACGTCGCAGCGGCGGAATTTATAACCACCCACCAGACCCGTTACTTGGACCCCAAGATAATTAAACAAAAATATACATATATTGCGAGCGTAAAGTTAAAAAAACTAGTAAAATGTTGTTCGTAGGGTAATCGCTCAATAGCAGCTGTAGACACGTGTTTCGCTCTTATTAGAGCTCATCAGTACAGCATAGCTAGTTAATAGATGGACATTAACTAGAGATAATAAAAATAGACAAATTGTAACAGCACCAGTAAGCAGCCAAACACACTTTTGTTGCTTCGGTCAGCATCTCCACGGTTTGTGGATAAATACAACGTCGCAGCGGCGGAATTTACAACCACCCACCAGACCCGTTACTTGGACCCCAAGGTAATTAAACAAAAATATACATATATTGCGAGCGTAAAGTTAAAAAAACTAGTAAAATGTTGTTCGTAGGGTAATCGCTCAATAGCAGCTGTAGACACGTGTTTCGCTCTTATTAGAGCTCATCAGTACAGCATAGCTAGTTAATAGATGGACATTAACTAGAGATAATAAAAATAGACAAATTGTAACAGCACCAGTAAGCAGCCAAACACACATTTGTTGCTTCGGTCAGCATTTCCACGGTTTGTGGATAAATACAACGTCGCAGCGGCGGAATTTATAACCACCCACCAGACCCGTTACTTGGACCCCAAGGTAATTAAACAAAAATATACATATATTGCGAGCGTAAAGTTAAAAAAACTAGTAAAATGTTGTTCGTAGGGTAATCGCTCAATAGCAGCTGTAGACACGTGTTTCGCTCTTATTAGAGCTCATCAGTACAGCATAGCTAGTTAATAGATGGACATTAACTAGAGATAATAAAAATAGACAAATTGTAACAGCACCAGTAAGCAGCCAAACACACATTTGTTGCTTCGGTCAGCATTTCCACGGTTTGTGGATAAATACAACGTCGCAGCGGCGGAATTTATAACCACCCACCAGACCCGTTACTTGGACCCCAAGATAATTAAACAAAAATATACATATATTGCGAGCGTAAAGTTAAAAAAACTAGTAAAATGTTGTTCGTAGGGTAATCGCTCAATAGCAGCTGTAGACACGTGTTTCGCTCTTATTAGAGCTCATCAGTACAGCATAGCTAGTTAATAGATGGACATTAACTAGAGATAATAAAAATAGACAAATTGTAACAGCACCAGTAAGCAGCCAAACACACTTTTGTTGCTTCGGTCAGCATCTCCACGGTTTGTGGATAAATACAACGTCGCAGCGGCGGAATTTACAACCACCCACCAGACCCGTTACTTGGACCCCAAGGTAATTAAACAAAAATATACATATATTGCGAGCGTAAAGTTAAAAAAACTAGTAAAATGTTGTTCGTAGGGTAATCGCTCAATAGCAGCTGTAGACACGTGTTTCGCTCTTATTAGAGCTCATCAGTACAGCATAGCTAGTTAATAGATGGACATTAACTAGAGATAATAAAAATAGACAAATTGTAACAGCACCAGTAAGCAGCCAAACACACATTTGTTGCTTCGGTCAGCATTTCCACGGTTTGTGGATAAATACAACGTCGCAGCGGCGGAATTTATAACCACCCACCAGACCCGTTACTTGGACCCCAAGGTAATTAAACAAAAATATACATATATTGCGAGCGTAAAGTTAAAAAAACTAGTAAAATGTTGTTCGTAGGAATGGCTCAATAGCAGCTGTAGACACGTGTTTCGCTCTTATTAGTGCTCATCAGTACAGCATAGCTAGTTAATAGATGGACATTAACTAGAGATAATAAAAATAGACAAATTGTAACAGCACCAGTAAGCAGCCAAACACACATTTGTTGCTTCGGTCAGCATTTCCACGGGTTGTGGATAAATACAACGTCGCAGCGGCGGAATTTATAACCACCCACCAGACCCGTTACTTGGACCCCAAGGTAATTAAACAAAAATATACATATATTGCGAGCGTAAAGTTAAAAAAACTAGTAAAATGTTGTTCGTAGGGTAATCGCTCAATAGCAGCTGTAGACACGTGTTTCGCTCTTATTAGAGCTCATCAGTACAGCATAGCTAGTTAATAGATGGACATTAACTAGAGATAATAAAAATAGACAAATTGTAACAGCACCAGTAAGCAGCCAAACACACATTTGTTGCTTCGGTCAGCATCTCCACGGTTTGTGGATAAATACAACGTCGCAGCGGCGGAATTTATAACCACCCACCAGGCCCGTTACTTGGACCCCAAGGTAATTAAACAAAAATATACATATATTGCGAGCGTAAAGTTAAAAAAACTAGTAAAATGTTGTTCGTAGGGTAATCGCTCAATAGCAGCTGTAGACACGTGTTTCGCTCTTATTAGAGCTCATCAGTACAGCATAGCTAGTTAATAGATGGACATTAACTAGAGATAATAAAAATAGACAAATTGTAACAGCACCAGTAAGCAGCCAAACACACATTTGTTGCTTCGGTCAGCATTTCCACGGTTTGTGGATAAATACAACGTCGCAGCGGCGGAATTTATAACCACCCACCAGACCCGTTACTTGGACCCCAAGGTAATTAAACAAAAATATACATATATTGCGAGCGTAAAGTTAAAAAAACTAGTAAAATGTTGTTCGTAGGAATCGCTCAATAGCAGCTGTAGACACGTGTTTCGCTCTTATTAGTGCTCATCAGTACAGCATAGCTAGTTAATAGATGGACATTAACTAGAGATAATAAAAATAGACAAATTGTAACAGCACCAGTAAGCAGCCAAACACACATTTGTTGCTTCGGTCAGCATTACCACGGTTTGTGGATAAATACAACGTCGCAGCGGCGGAATTAATAACCACCCACCAGACCCGTTACTTGGACCCCAAGGTAATTAAACAAAAATATACATATATTGCGAGCGTAAAGTTAAAAAAACTAGTAAAATGTTGTTCGTAGGGTAATCGCTCAATAGCAGCTGTAGACACGTGTTTCGCTCTTATTAGAGCTCATCAGTACAGCATAGCTAGTTAATAGATGGACATTAACTAGAGATAATAAAAATAGACAAATTGTAACAGCACCAGTAAGCAGCCAAACACACATTTGTTGCTTCGGTCAGCATTTCCACGGTTTGTGGATAAATACAACGTCACAGCGGCGGAATTTATAACCACCCACCAGACCCGTTACTTGGACCCCAAGGTAATTAAACAAAAATATACATATATTGCCAGCGTAAAGTTAAAAAAACTAGTAAAATGTTGTTCGTAGGGTAATCGCTCAATAGCAGCTGTAGACACGTGTTTCGCTCTTATTAGAGCTCATCAGTACAGCATAGCTAGTTAATAGATGGACATTAACTAGAGATAATAAAAATAGACAAATAGTAACAGCACCAGTAAGCAGCCAAACACACATTTGTTGCTTCGGTCAGCATTTCCACGGTTTGTGGATAAATACAACGTCGCAGCGGCGGAATTTATAACCACCCACCAGACCCGTTACTTAGACCCCAAGGTAATTAAACAAAAATATACATATATTGCGAGCGTAAAGTTAAAAAAACTAGTAAAATGTTGTTCGTAGAGTAATCGCTCAATAGTAGCTGTAGACACGTGTTTCGCTCTTATTAGAGCTCATCAGTACAGCATAGCTAGTTAATAGATGGACATTAACTAGAGATAATAAAAATAGACAAATTGTAACAGCACCAGTAAGCAGCCAAACGCACATTTGTTGCTTCGGTCAGCATTTCCACGGTTTGTGGATAAATACAACGTCGCAGCGGCGGAATTTATAACCACCCACCAGACCCGTTACTTGGACCCCAAGGTAATTAAACAAAAATATACATATATTGCGAGCGTAAAGTTAAAAAAACTAGTAAAATGTTGTTCGTAGGGTAATCGCTCAATAGCAGCTGTAGACACGTGTTTCGCTCTTATTAGAGCTCATCAGTACAGCATAGCTAGTTAATAGATGGACATTAACTAGAAATAATAAAAATAGACAAATTGTAACAGCACCAGTAAGCAGCCAAACACACATTTGTTGCTTCGGCAGCATTTCCACGGTTTGTGGATAAATACAACGTCGCAGCGGCGGAATTTATAACCACCCACCAGACCCGTTACTTGGACCCCAAGGTAATTAAACAAAAATATACATATATTGCGAGCGTAAAGTTAAAAAAACTAGTAAAATGTTGTTCGTAGGGTAATCGCTCAATAGCAGCTGTAGACACGTGTTTCGCTCTTATTAGAGCTCATCAGTACAGCATAGCTAGTTAATAGATGGACATTAACTAGAGATAATAAAAATAGACAAATTGTAACAGCACCAGTAAGCAGCCAAACACACATTTGTTGCTTCGGTCAGCATTTCCACGGTTTGTGGATAAATACAACGTCGCAGCGGCGGAATTTATAACCACCCACCAGACCCGTTACTTGGACCCCAAGGTAATTAAACAAAAATATACTTATATTGCGAGCGTAAAGTTAAAAAAACTAGTAAAATGTTGTTCGTAGGGTAATCGCTCAATAGCAGCTGTAGACACGTGTTTCGCTCTTATTAGAGCTCATCAGTACAGCATAGCTAGTTAATAGATGGACATTAACTAGAGATAATAAAAATAGACAAATTGTAACAGCACCAGTAAGCAGCCAAACACACATTTGTTGCTTCGGTCAGCATTTCCACGGTTTGTGGATAAATACAACGTCGCAGCGGCGGAATTAATAACCACCCACCAGACCCGTTACTTGGACCCCAAGGTAATTAAACAAACATATACATATATTGCGAGCGTAAAGTTAAAAAAACTAGTAAAATGTTGTTCGTAGGGTAATCGCTCAATAGCAGCTGTAGACACGTGTTTCGCTCTTATTAGAGCTCATCAGTACAGCATAGCTAGTTAATAGATGGACATTAACTAGAGATAATAAAAATAGACAAATTGTAACAGCACCAGTAAGCAGCCAAACACACATTTGTTGCTTCGGTCAGCATTTCCACGGTTAGTGGATAAATACAACGTCGCAGCGGCGGAATTTATAACCACCCACCAGACCCGTTACTTGGACCCCAAGGTAATTAAACAAACATATACATATATTGCGAGCGTAAAGTTAAAAAAACTAGTAAAATGTTGTTCGTAGGGTAATCGCTCAATAGCAGCTGTAGACACGTGTTTCGCTCTTATTAGAGCTCATCAGTACAGCATAGCTAGTTAATAGATGGACATTAACTAGAGATAATAAAAATAGACAAATTGTAACAGCACCAGTAAGCAGCCAAACACACATTTGTTGCTTCGGTCAGCATTTCCACGGTTTGTGGATAAATACAACGTCGCAGCGGCGGAATTTATAACCACCCACCAGACCCGTTACTTGGACCCCAAGGTAATTAAACAAAAATATACATATATTGCGAGCGTAAAGTTAAAAAAACTAGTAAAATGTTGTTCGTAGGGTAATCGCTCAATAGCAGCTGTAGACACGTGTTCCGCTCTTATTAGAGCTCATCAGTACAGCATAGCTAGTTAATAGATGGACATTAACTAGATATAATAAAAATAGACAAATTGTAACAGCACCAGTAAGCAGCCAAACACACATTTGTTGCTTCGGTCAGCATTTCCACGGTTTGTGGATAAATACAACGTCGCAGCGGCGGAATTTATAACCACCCACCAGACCCGTTACTTGGACCCCAAGGTAATTAAACAAAAATATACATATATTGCGAGCGTAAAGTTAAAAAAAACTAGTAAAATGTTGTTCGTAGGGTAATCGCTCAATAGCAGCTGTAGACACGTGTTTCGCTCTTATTAGAGCTCATCAGTACAGCATAGCTAGTTAATAGATGGACATTAACTAGAGATAATAAAAATAGACAAATTGTAACAGCACCAGTAAGCAGCCAAACACACATTTGTTGCTTCGGTCAGCATTTCCACGGTTTGTGGATAAATACAACGTCGCAGCGGCGGAATTTATAACCACCCACCAGACCCGTTACTTGGACCCCAAGGTAATTAAACAAAAATATACATATATTGCGAGCGTAAAGTTAAAAAAACTAGTAAAATGTTGTTCGTAGGGTAATCGCTCAATAGCAGCTGTAGACACGTGTTTCGCTCTTATTAGAGCTCATCAGTACAGCATAGCTAGTTAATAGATGGACATTAACTAGAGATAATAAAAATAGACAAATTGTAACAGCACCAGTAAGCAGCCAAACACACATTTGTTGCTTCGGTCAGCATTTCCACGGTTTGTGGATAAATACAACGTCGCAGCGGCGGAATTTATAACCACCCACCAGACCCGTTACTTGGACCCCAAGATAATTAAACAAAAATATACATATATTGCGAGCGTAAAGTTAAAAAAACTAGTAAAATGTTGTTCGTAGGGTAATCGCTCAATAGCAGCTGTAGACACGTGTTTCGCTCTTATTAGAGCTCATCAGTACAGCATAGCTAGTTAATAGATGGACATTAACTAGAGATAATAAAAATAGACAAATTGTAACAGCACCAGTAAGCAGCCAAACACACTTTTGTTGCTTCGGTCAGCATCTCCACGGTTTGTGGATAAGTACAACGTCGCAGCGGCGGAATTTACAACCACCCACCAGACCCGTTACTTGGACCCCAAGGTAATTAAACAAAAATATACATATATTGCGAGCGTAAAGTTAAAAAAACTAGTAAAATGTTGTTCGTAGGGTAATCGCTCAATAGCAGCTGTAGACACGTGTTTCGCTCTTATTAGAGCTCATCAGTACAGCATAGCTAGTTAATAGATGGACATTAACTAGAGATAATAAAAATAGACAAATTGTAACAGCACCAGTAAGCAGCCAAACACACATTTGTTGCTTCGGTCAGCATTTCCACGGTTTGTGGATAAATACAACGTCGCAGCGGCGGAATTTATAACCACCCACCAGACCCGTTACTTGGACCCCAAGGTAATTAAACAAAAATATACATATATTGCGAGCGTAAAGTTAAAAAAACTAGTAAAATGTTGTTCGTAGGAATGGCTCAATAGCAGCTGTAGACACGTGTTTCGCTCTTATTAGTGCTCATCAGTACAGCATAGCTAGTTAATAGATGGACATTAACTAGAGATAATAAAAATAGACAAATTGTAACAGCACCAGTAAGCAGCCAAACACACATTTGTTGCTTCGGTCAGCATTTCCACGGGTTGTGGATAAATACAACGTCGCAGCGGCGGAATTTATAACCACCCACCAGACCCGTTACTTGGACCCCAAGGTAATTAAACAAACATATACATATATTGCGAGCGTAAAGTTAAAAAAACTAGTAAAATGTTGTTCGTAGGGTAATCGCTCAATAGCAGCTGTAGACACGTGTTTCGCTCTTATTAGAGCTCATCAGTACAGCATAGCTAGTTAATAGATGGACATTAACTAGAGATAATAAAAATAGACAAATTGTAACAGCACCAGTAAGCAGCCAAACACACATTTGTTGCTTCGGTCAGCATCTCCACGGTTTGTGGATAAATACAACGTCGCAGCGGCGGAATTTATAACCACCCACCAGACCCGTTACTTGGACCCCAAGGTAATTAAACAAAAATATACATATATTGCGAGCGTAAAGTTAAAAAAACTAGTAAAATGTTGTTCGTAGGGTAATCGCTCAATAGCAGCTGTAGACACGTGTTTCGCTCTTATTAGAGCTCATCAGTACAGCATAGCTAGTTAATAGATGGACATTAACTAGAGATAATAAAAATAGACAAATTGTAACAGCACCAGTAAGCAGCCAAACACACATTTGTTGCTTCGGTCAGCATTTCCACGGTTTGTGGATAAATACAACGTCGCAGCGGCGGAATTTATAACCACCCACCAGACCCGTTACTTGGACCCCAAGGTAATTAAACAAAAATATACATATATTGCGAGCGTAAAGTTAAAAAAACTAGTAAAATGTTGTTCGTAGGGTAATCGCTCAATAGCAGCTGTAGACACGTGTTTCGCTCTTATTAGAGCTCATCAGTACAGCATAGCTAGTTAATAGATGGACATTAACTAGAGATAATAAAAATAGACAAATTGTAACAGCACCAGTAAGCAGCCAAACACACATTTGTTGCTTCGGTCAGCATTTCCACGGTTTGTGGATAAATACAACGTCGCAGCGGCGGAATTTATAACCACCCACCAGACCCGGTACTTGGACCCCAAGATAATTAAACAAAAATATACATATATTGCGAGCGTAAAGTTAAAAAAACTAGTAAAATGTTGTTCGTAGGGTAATCGCTCAATAGCAGCTGTAGACACGTGTTTCGCTCTTATTAGAGCTCATCAGTACAGCATAGCTAGTTAATAGATGGACATTAACTAGAGATAATAAAAATAGACAAATTGTAACAGCACCAGTAAGCAGCCAAACACACTTTTGTTGCTTCGGTCAGCATCTCCACGGTTTGTGGATAAATACAACGTCGCAGCGGCGGAATTTACAACCACCCACCAGACCCGTTACTTGGACCCCAAGGTAATTAAACAAAAATATACATATATTGCGAGCGTAAAGTTAAAAAAAACTAGTAAAATGTTGTTCGTAGGGTAATCGCTCAATAGCAGCTGTAGACACGTGTTTCGCTCTTATTAGAGCTCATCAGTACAGCATAGCTAGTTAATAGATGGACATTAACTAGAGATAATAAAAATAGACAAATTGTAACAGCACCAGTAAGCAGCCAAACAGACATTTGTTGCTTCGGTCAGCATTTCCACGGTTTGTGGATAAATACAACGTCGCAGCGGCGGAATTTATAACCACCCACCAGACCCGTTACTTGGACCCCAAGGTAATTAAACAAAAATATACATATATTGCGAGCGTAAAGTTAAAAAAACTAGTAAAATGTTGTTCGTAGGAATGGCTCAATAGCAGCTGTAGACACGTGTTTCGCTCTTATTAGTGCTCATCAGTACAGCATAGCTAGTTAATAGATGGACATTAACTAGAGATAATAAAAATAGACAAATTGTAACAGCACCAGTAAGCAGCCAAACACACATTTGTTGCTTCGGTCAGCATTTCCACGGGTTGTGGATAAATACAACGTCGCAGCGGCGGAATTTATAACCACCCACCAGACCCGTTACTTGGACCCCAAGGTAATTAAACAAAAATATACATATATTGCGAGCGTAAAGTTAAAAAAACTAGTAAAATGTTGTTCGTAGGGTAATCGCTCAATAGCAGCTGTAGACACGTGTTTCGCTCTTATTAGAGCTCATCAGTACAGCATAGCTAGTTAATAGATGGACATTAACTAGAGATAATAAAAATAGACAAATTGTAACAGCACCAGTAAGCAGCCAAACACACATTTGTTGCTTCGGTCAGCATCTCCACGGTTTGTGGATAAATACAACGTCGCAGCGGCGGAATTTATAACCACCCACCAGGCCCGTTACTTGGACCCCAAGGTAATTAAACAAAAATATACATATATTGCGAGCGTAAAGTTAAAAAAACTAGTAAAATGTTGTTCGTAGGGTAATCGCTCAATAGCAGCTGTAGACACGTGTTTCGCTCTTATTAGAGCTCATCAGTACAGCATAGCTAGTTAATAGATGGACATTAACTAGAGATAATAAAAATAGACAAATTGTAACAGCACCAGTAAGCAGCCAAACACACATTTGTTGCTTCGGTCAGCATTTCCACGGTTTGTGGATAAATACAACGTCGCAGCGGCGGAATTTATAACCACCCACCAGACCCGTTACTTGGACCCCAAGGTAATTAAACAAAAATATACATATATTGCGAGCGTAAAGTTAAAAAAACTAGTAAAATATTGTTCGTAGGAATCGCTCAATAGCAGCTGTAGACACGTGTTTCGCTCTTATTAGTGCTCATCAGTACAGCATAGCTAGTTAATAGATGGACATTAACTAGAGATAATAAAAATAGACAAATTGTAACAGCACCAGTAAGCAGCCAAACACACATTTGTTGCTTCGGTCAGCATTTCCACGGTTTGTGGATAAATACAACGTCGCAGCGGCGGAATTAATAACCACCCACCAGACCCGTTACTTGGACCCCAAGGTAATTAAACAAAAATATACATATATTGCGAGCGTAAAGTTAAAAAAACTAGTAAAATGTTGTTCGTAGGGTAATCGCTCAATAGCAGCTGTAGACACGTGTTTCGCTCTTATTAGAGCTCATCAGTACAGCATAGCTAGTTAATAGATGGACATTAACTAGAGATAATAAAAATAGACAAATTGTAACAGCACCAGTAAGCAGCCAAACACACATTTGTTGCTTCGGTCAGCATTTCCACGGTTTGTGGATAAATACAACGTCGCAGCGGCGGAATTTATAACCACCCACCAGACCCGTTACTTGGACCCCAAGGTAATTAAACAAAAATATACATATATTGCGAGCGTAAAGTTAAAAAAACTAGTAAAATGTTGTTCGTAGGGTAATCGCTCAATAGCAGCTGTAGACACGTGTTTCGCTCTTATTAGAGCTCATCAGTACAGCATAGCTAGTTAATAGATGGACATTAACTAGAGATAATAAAAATAGACAAATTGTAACAGCACCAGTAAGCAGCCAAACACACATTTGTTGCTTCGGTCAGCATTTCCACGGTTTGTGGATAAATACAACGTCGCAGCGGCGGAATTTATAACCACCCACCAGACCCGTTACTTGGACCCCAAGGTAATTAAACAAAAATATACATATATTGCGAGCGTAAAGTTAAAAAAACTAGTAAAATGTTGTTCGTAGGGTAATCGCTCAATAGTAGCTGTAGACACGTGTTTCGCTCTTATTAGAGCTCATCAGTACAGCATAGCTAGTTAATAGATGGACATTAACTAGAGATAATAAAAATAGACAAATTGTAACAGCACCAGTAAGCAGCCAAACACACATTTGTTGCTTCGGTCAGCATTTCCACGGTTTGTGGATAAATACAACGTCGCAGCGGCGGAATTTATAACCACCCACCAGACCCGTTACTTGGACCCCAAGGTAATTAAACAAAAATATACATATATTGCGAGCGTTAAGTTAAAAAAACTAGTAAAATGTTGTTCGTAGGGTATTCGCTCAATAGCAGCTGTAGACACGTGTTTCGCTCTTATTAGAGCTCATCAGTACAGCATAGCTAGTTAATAGATGGACATTAACTAGAGATAATAAAAATAGACAAATTGTAACAGCACCAGTAAGCAGCCAAACACACATTTGTTGCTTCGGTCAGCATTTCCACGGTTTGTGGATAAATACAACGTCGCAGTGGCGAAATTTATAACCACCCACCAGACCCATTACTTGGACCCCAAGGTAATTAAACAAAAATATACATATATTGCGAGCGTAAAGTTAAAAAAACTAGTAAAATGTTGTTCGTAGGGTAATCGCTCAATAGCAGCTGTAGACACGTGTTTCGCTCTTATTAGAGCTCATCAGTACAGCATAGCTAGTTAATAGATGGACATTAACTAGAGATAATAAAAATAGACAAATTGTAACAGCACCAGTAAACAGCGAAACACACATTTGTTGCTTCGGTCAGCATTTCCACGGTTTGTGGATAAATACAACGTCGCAGCGGCGGAATTTATAACCACCCACCAGACCCGTTGCTTGGACCCCAAGGTAATTAAACAAAAATATACATATATTGCGAGCGTAAAGTTAAAAAAACTAGTAAAATGTTGTTCGTAGGGTAATCGCTCAATAGCAGCTGTAGACACGTGTTTCGCTCTTATTAGAGCTCATCAGTACAGCATAGCTAGTTAATAGATGGACATTAACTAGAGATAATAAAAATAGACAAATTGTAACAGCACCAGTAAGCAGCCAAACACACATTTGTTGCTTCAGTCAGCATTTCCACGGTTTGTGGATAAATACAACGTCGCAGCGGCGGAATTTATAACCACCCACCAGACCCGTTACTTGGACCCCAAGGTAATTAAACAAAAATATACATATATTGCGAGCGTAATGTTAAAAAAAAACTAGTAAAATGTTGTTCGTAGGGTAATCGCTCAATAGCAGCTGTAGACACGTGTTTCGCTCTTATTAGAGCTCATCAGTACAGCATAGCTAGTTAATAGATGGACATTAACTAGAGATAATAAAAATAGACAAATTGTAGCAGCACCAGTAAACAGCCAAACACACATTTGTTGCTTCGGTCAGCATTTCCACGGTTTGTGGATAAATACAACGTCGCAGCGGCGGAATTTATAGCCACCTACCAGACCCGTTACTTGGACCCCAAGGTAATTAAACAAAAATATACATATATTGCGAGCGTAAAGTTAAAAAAACTAGTAAAATGTTGTTCGTAGGGTAATCGCTCAATAGCAGCTGTAGACACGTGTTTCGTTCTTATTAGAGCTCATCAGTACAGAATAGCTAGTTAATAGATGGACATTAACTAGAGATAATAAAAATAGACAAATTGTAACAGCACCAGTAAACAGCCAAACACACATTTGTTGCTTCGGTCAGCATTTCCACGGTTTGTGGATAAATACAACGTCGCAGCGGCGGAATTTATAACCACCTACCAGACCCGTTACTTGGACCCCAAGGTAATTAAACAAAAATATACATATATTGCGAGCGTAAAGTTAAAAAAACTAGTAAAATGTTGTTCGTAGGGTAATCGCTCAATAGCAGCTGTAGACACGTGTTTCGCTCTTATTAGAGCTCATCAGTACAGCATAGCTAGTTAATAGATGGACATTAACTAGAGATAATAAAAATAGACAAATTGTAACAGCACCAGTAAGCAGCCAAACACACATTTGTTGCTTCGGTCAGCATTTCCACGGTTTGTGGATAAATACAACGTCGCAGCGGCGGAATTTATAACCACCCACCAGACCCGTTACTTGGATCCCAAGGTAATTAAACAAAAATATACATATATTGCGAGCGTAAAGTTAAAAAAACTAGTAAAATGTTGTTCGTAGGGTAATCGCTCAATAGCAGCTGTAGACACGTGTTTCGCTCTTATTAGAGCTCATCAGTACAGCATAGCTAGTTAATAGATGGACATTAACTAGAGATAATAAAAATAGACAAATTGTAACAGCACCAGTAAGCAGCCAAACACACATTTGTTGCTTCGGTCAGCATTTCCACGGTTTGTGGATAAATACAACGTCGCAGCGGCGGAATTTATAACCACCCACCAGACCCGTTACTTGGACCCCAAGGTAATTAAACAAACATATACATATATTGCGAGCGTAAAGTTAAAAAAACTAGTAAAATGTTGTTCGTAGGGTAATCGCTCAATAGCAGCTGTAGACACGTGTTTCGCTCTTATTACAGCTCATCAGTACAGCATAGCTAGTTAATAGATAGACATTAACTAGAGATAATAAAAATAGACAAATTGTAACAGCACCAGTAAGCAGCCAAACACACATTTGTTGCTTCGGTCAGCATTTCCACGGTTTGTGGATAAATACAACGTCGCAGCGGCGGAATTTATAACCACCCACCAGACCCGTTACTTGGACCCCAAGGTAATTAAACAAAAATATACATATATTGCGAGCGTAAAGTTAAAAAAACTAGTAAAATGTTGTTCGTAGGGTAATCGCTCAATAGCAGCTGTAGACACCTGTTTCGCTCTTATTAGAGCTCATCAGTACAGCATAGCTAGTTAATAGATGGACATTAACTGGAGATAATAAAAATAGACAAATTGTAACAGCACCAGTAAGCAGCCAAACACACATTTGTTGCTTCGGTCAGCATTTCCACGGTTTGTGGATAAATACAACGTCGCAGCGGCGGAATTTATAACCACCCACCAGACCCGTTATTTGGACCCCAAGGTAATTAAACAAAAATATACATATATTGCGAGCGTAAAGTTAAAAAAACTAGTAAAATGTTGTTCGTAGGGTAATCGCTCAATAGCAGCTGTAGACACGTGTTTCGCTCTTATTAGAGCTCATCAGTACAGCATAGCTAGTTAATAGATGGACATTAACTAGAGATAATAAAAATAGACAAATTGTAACAGCACCAGTAAGCAGCCAAACACACATTTGTTGCTTCGGTCAGCATTTCCACGGTTTGTGGATAAATACAACGTCGCAGCGGCGGAATTTATAACCACCCACCAGACCCGTTACTTGGACCCCAAGGTAATTAAACAAAAATATACATATATTGCGAGCGTAAAGTTAAAAAAACTAGTAAAATGTTGTTCGTAGGGTAATCGCTCAATAGCAGCTGTAGACACGTGTTTCGCTCTTATTAGAGCTCATCAGTACAGCATAGCTAGTTAATAGATGGACATTAACTAGAGATAATAAAAATAGACAAATTGTAACAGCACCAGTAAGCAGCCAAACACACATTTGTTGCTTCGGTCAGCATTTCCACGGTTTGTGGATAAATACAACGTCGCAGCGGCGGAATTTATAACCACCCACCAGACCCGTTACTTGGACCCCAAGGTAATTAAACAAAAATATACATATATTGCGAGCGTAAAGTTAAAAAAACTAGTAAAATGTTGTTCGTAGGGTAATCGCTCAATAGCAGCTGTAGACACGTGTTTCGCTCTTATTAGAGCTCATCAGTACAGCATAGCTAGTTAATAGATGGACATTAACTAGAGATAATAAAAATAGACAAATTGTAACAGCACCAGTAAGCAGCCAAACACACATTTGTTGCTTCGGTCAGCATTTCCACGGTTTGTGGATAAATACAACGTCGCAGCGGCGGAATTTATAACCACCCACCAGACCCGTTACTTGGACCCCAAGGTAATTAAACAAAAATATACATATATTGCGAGCGCAAAGTTAAAAAAACTAGTAAAATGTTGTTCGTAGGGTAATCGCTCAATAGCAGCTGTAGACACGTGTTTCGCTCTTATTAGAGCTCATCAGTACAGCATAGCTAGTTAATAGATGGACATTAACTAGAGATAATAAAAATAGACAAATTGTAACAGCACCAGTAAGCAGCCAAACACACATTTGTTGCTTCGGTCAGCATCTCCACGGTTTGTGGATAAATACAACGTCGCAGCGGCGGAATTTATAACCACCCACCAGACCCGTTACTTGAACCCCAAGGTAATTAAACAAAAATATACATATATTGCGAGCGTAAAGTTAAAAAAACTAGTAAAATGTTGTTCGTAGGGTAATCGCTCAATAGCAGCTGTAGACACGTGTTTCGCTCTTATTAGAGCTCATCAGTACAGCATAGCTAGTTAATAGATGGACATTAACTAGAGATAATAAAAATAGACAAATTGTAACAGCACCAGTAAGCAGCCAAACACACATTTGTTGCTTCGGTCAGCATCTCCACGGTTTGTGGATAAATACAACGTCGCAGCGGCGGAATTTATAACCACCCACCAGACCCGTTACTTGGACCCCAAGGTAATTAAACAAAAATATACATATATTGCGAGCGTAAAGTTAAAATAACTAGTAAAATGTTGTTCGTAGGGTAATCGCTCAATAGCAGCTGTAGACACGTGTTTCGCTCTTATTAGAGCTCATCAGTACAGCATAGCTAGTTAATAGATGGACATTAACTAGAGATAATAAAAATAGACAAATTGTAACAGCACCAGTAAGCAGCCAAACACACATTTGTTGCTTCGGTCAGCATTTCCACGGTTTGTGGATAAATACAACGTCGCAGCGGCGGAATTTATAACCACCCACCAGACCCGTTACTTGGACCCCAAGGTAATTAAACAAAAATATACATATATTGCGAGCGTAAAGTTAAAAAACTAGTAAAATGTTGTTCGTAGGGTAATCGCTCAATAGCAGCTGTAGACACGTGTTTCGCTCTTATTAGAGCTCATCAGTACAGCATAGCTAGTTAATAGATGGACATTAACTAGAGATAATAAAAATAGACAAATTGTAACAGCACCAGTAAGCAGCCAAACACACATTTGTTGCTTCGGTCAGCATCTCCACGGTTTGTGGATAAATACAACGTCGCAGCGGCGGAATTTATAACCACCCACCAGACCCGTTACTTGGACCCCAAGGTAATTAAACAAAAATATACATATATTGCGAGCGTAAAGTTAAAAAAACTAGTAAAATGTTGTTCGTAGGGTAATCGCTCAATAGCAGCTGTAGACACGTGTTTCGCTCTTATTAGAGCTCATCAGTACAGCATAGCTAGTTAATAGATGGACATTAACTAGAGATAATAAAAATAGACAAATTGTAACAGCACCAGTAAGCAGCCAAACACACATTTGTTGCATCGGTCAGCATTTCCACGGTTTGTGGATAAATACAACGTCGCAGCGGCGGAATTTATAACCACCCACCAGACCCGTTACTTGGACCCCAAGGTAATTAAACAAAAATATACATATATTGCGAGCGTAAAGTTAAAAAAACTAGTAAAATGTTGTTCGTAGGGTAATCGCTCAATAGCAGCTGTAGACACGTGTTTCGCTCTTATTAGAGCTCATCAGTACAGCATAGCTAGTTAATAGATGGACATTAACTAGAGATAATAAAAATAGACAAATTGTAACAGCACCAGTAAGCAGCCAAACACACATTTGTTGCTTCGGTCAGCATTTCCACGGTTTGTGGATAAATACAACGTCGCAGCGGCGGAATTTATAACCACCCACCAGACCCGTTACTTGGACCCCAAGGTAATTAAACAAAAATATACATATATTGCGAGCGTAAAGTTAAAAAAACTAGTAAAATGTTGTTCGTAGGGTAATCGCTCAATAGCAGCTGTAGACACGTGTTTCGCTCTTATTAGAGCTCATCAGTACAGCATAGCTAGTTAATAGATGGACATTAACTAGAGATAATAAAAATAGACAAATTGTAACAGCACCAGTAAGCAGCCAAACACACATTTGTTGCTTCGGTCAGCATTTCCACGGTTTGTGGATAAATACAACGTCGCAGCGGCGGAATTTATAACCACCCACCAGACCCGTTACTTGGACCCCAAGGTAATTAAACAAAAATATACATATATTGCGAGCGTAAAGTTAAAAAAACTAGTAAAATGTTGTTCGTAGGGTAATCGCTCAATAGCAGCTGTAGACACGTGTTTCGCTCTTATTAGAGCTCATCAGTACAGCATAGCTAGTTAATAGATGGACATTAACTAGAGATAATAAAAATAGACAAATTGTAACAGCACCAGTAAGCAGCCAAACACACATTTGTTGCTTCGGTCAGCATCTCCACGGTTTGTGGATAAATACAACGTCGCAGCGGCGGAATTTATAACCACCCACCAGACCCGTTACTTGGACCCCAAGGTAATTAAACAAAAATATACATATATTGCGAGCGTAAAGTTAAAAAAACTAGTAAAATGTTGTTCGTAGGGTAATCGCTCAATAGCAGCTGTAGACACGTGTTTCGCTCTTATTAGAGCTCATCAGTACAGCATAGCTAGTTAATAGATGGACATTAACTAGAGATAATAAAAATAGACAAATTGTAACAGCACCAGTAAGCAGCCAAACACACATTTGTTGCTTCGGTCAGCATCTCCACGGTTTGTGGATAAATACAACGTCGCAGCGGCGGAATTTATAACCACCCACCAGACCCGTTACTTGGACCCCAAGGTAATTAAACAAAAATATACATATATTGCGAGCGTAAAGTTAAAAAAACTAGTAAAATGTTGTTCGTAGGGTAATCGCTCAATAGCAGCTGTAGACACGTGTTTCGCTCTTATTAGAGCTCATCAGTACAGCATAGCTAGTTAATAGATGGACATTAACTAGAGATAATAAAAATAGACAAATTGTAACAGCACCAGTAAGCAGCCAAACACACATTTGTTGCTTCGGTCAGCATCTCCACGGTTTGTGGATAAATACAACGTCGCAGCGGCGGAATTTATAACCACCCACCAGACCCGTTACTTGGACCCCAAGGTAATTAAACAAAAATATACATATATTGCGAGCGTAAAGTTAAAAAAACTAGTAAAATGTTGTTCGTAGGGTAATCGCTCAATAGCAGCTGTAGACACGTGTTTCGCTCTTATTAGAGCTCATCAGTACAGCATAGCTAGTTAATAGATGGACATTAACTAGAGATAATAAAAATAGACAAATTGTAACAGCACCAGTAAGCAGCCAAACACACATTTGTTGCTTCGGTCAGCATTTCCACGGTTTGTGGATAAATACAACGTCGCAGCGGCGGAATTTATAACCACCCACCAGACCCGTTACTTGGACCCCAAGGTAATTAAACAAAAATATACATATATTGCGAGCGTAAAGTTAAAAAAACTAGTAAAATGTTGTTCGTAGGGTAATCGCCCAATAGCAGCTGTAGACACGTGTTTCGCTCTTATTAGAGCTCATCAGTACAGCATAGCTAGTTAATAGATGGACATTAACTAGAGATAATAAAAATAGACAAATTGTAACAGCACCAGTAAGCAGCCAAACACACATTTGTTGCTTCGGTCAGCATCTCCACGGTTTGTGGATAAATACAACGTCGCAGCGGCGGAATTTATAACCACCCACCAGACCCGTTACTTGGACCCCAAGGTAATTAAACAAAAATATACATATATTGCGAGCGTAAAGTTAAAAAAACTAGTAAAATGTTGTTCGTAGGGTAATCGCTCAATAGCAGCTGTAGACACGTGTTTCGCTCTTATTAGAGCTCATCAGTACAGCATAGCTAGTTAATAGATGGACATTAACTAGAGATAATAAAAATAGACAAATTGTAACAGCACCAGTAAGCAGCCAAACACACATTTGTTGCTTCGGTCAGCATCTCCACGGTTTGTGGATAAATACAACGTCGCAGCGGCGGAATTTATAACCACCCACCAGACCCGTTACTTGGACCCCAAGGTAATTAAACAAAAATATACATATATTGCGAGCGTAAAGTTAAAAAAACTAGTAAAATGTTGTTCGTAGGAATCGCTCAATAGCAGCTGTAGACACGTGTTTCGCTCTTATTAGTGCTCATCAGTACAGCATAGCTAGTTAATAGATGGACATTAACTAGAGATAATAAAAATAGACAAATTGTAACAGCACCAGTAAGCAGCCAAACACACATTTGTTGCTTCGGTCAGCATATCCACGGGTTGTGGATAAATACAACGTCGCAGCGGCGGAATTTATAACCACCCACCAGACCCGTTACTTGGACCCCAAGGTAATTAAACAAAAATATACATATATTGCGAGCGTAAAGTTAAAAAAACTAGTAAAATGTTGTTCGTAGGGTAATCGCTCAATAGCAGCTGTAGACACGTGTTTCGCTCTTATTAGAGCTCATCAGTACAGCATAGCTAGTTAATAGATAGACATTAACTAGAGATAATAAAAATAGACAAATTGTAACAGCACCAGTAAGCAGCCAAACACACATTTGTTGCTTCGGTCAGCATTTCCACGGTTTGTGGATAAATACAACGTCGCAGCGGCGGAATTTATGACCACCCACCAGACCCGTTACTTGGACCCCAAGGTAATTAAACAAAAATATACATATATTGCGAGCGTAAAGTTAAAAAAACTAGTAAAATGTTGTTCGTAGGGTAATCGCTCAATAGCAGCTGTAGACACGTGTTTCGCTCTTATTAGAGCTCATCAGTACAGCATAGCTAGTTAATAGATGGACATTAACTAGAGATAATAAAAATAGACAAATTGTAACAGCACCAGTAAGCAGCCAAACACACATTTGTTGCTTCGGTCAGCATTTCCACGGTTTGTGGATAAATACAACGTCGCAGCGGCGGAATTTATAACCACCCACCAGACCCGTTACTTGGACCCCAAGGTAATTAAACAAAAATATACATATATTGCGAGCGTAAAGTTAAAAAAACTAGTAAAATGTTGTTCGTAGGGTAATCGCTCAATAGCAGCTGTAGACACGTGTTTCGCTCTTATTAGAGCTCATCAGTACAGCATAGCTAGTTAATAGATGGACATTAACTAGAGATAATAAAAATAGACAAATTGTAACAGCACCAGTAAGCAGCCAAACACACATTTGTTGCTTCGGTCAGCATTTCCACGGTTTGTGGATAAATACAACGTCGCAGCGGCGGAATTTATAACCACCCACCAGACCCGTTACTTGGACCCCAAGGTAATTAAACAAAAATATACATATATTGCGAGCGTTAAGTTAAAAAAACTAGTAAAATGTTGTTCGTAGGGTATTCGCTCAATAGCAGCTGTAGACACGTGTTTCGCTCTTATTAGAGCTCATCAGTACAGCATAGCTAGTTAATAGATGGACATTAACTAGAGATAATAAAAATAGACAAATTGTAACAGCACCAGTAAGCAGCCAAACACACATTTGTTGCTTCGGTCAGCATTTCCACGGTTTGTGGATAAATACAACGTCGCAGTGGCGAAATTTATAACCACCCACCAGACCCATTACTTGGCCCCCAAGGTAATTTAACAAAAATATACATATATTGCGAGCGTAAAGTTAAAAAAACTAGTAAAATGTTGTTCGTAGGGTAATCGCTCAATAGCAGCTGTAGACACGTGTTTCGCTCTTATTAGAGCTCATCAGTACAGCATAGCTAGTTAATAGATGGACATTAACTAGAGATAATAAAAATAGACAAATTGTAACAGCACCAGTAAACAGCGAAACACACATTTGTTGCTTCGGTCAGCATTTCCACGGTTTGTGGATAAATACAACGTCGCAGCGGCGGAATTTATAACCACCCACCAGACCCGTTACTTGGACCCCAAGGTAATTAAACAAAAATATACATATATTGCGAGCGTAAAGTTAAAAAAACTAGTAAAATGTTGTTCGTAGGGTAATCGCTCAATAGCAGCTGTAGACACGTGTTTCGCTCTTATTAGAGCTCATCAGTACAGCATAGCTAGTTAATAGATGGACATTAACTAGAGATAATAAAAATAGACAAATTGTAACAGCACCAGTAAGCAGCCAAACACACATTTGTTGCTTCGGTCAGCATTTCCACGGTTTGTGGATAAATACAACGTCGCAGCGGCGGAATTTATAACCACCCACCAGACCCGTTACTTGGACCCCAAGGTAATTAAACAAATATATACATATATTGCGAGCGTAAAGTTAAAAAAACTAGTAAAATGTTGTTCGTAGGGTAATCGCTCAATAGCAGCTGTAGACACGTGTTTCGCTCTTATTAGAGCTCATCAGTACAGCATAGCTAGTTAATAGATGGACATTAACTAGAGATAATAAAAATAGACAAATTGTAACAGCACCAGTAAACAGCCAAACACACATTTGTTGCTTCGGTCAGCATTTCCACGGTTTGTGGATAAATACAACGTCGCAGCGGCGGAATTTATAACCACCCACCAGACCCGTTACTTGGACCCCAAGGTAATTAAACAAAAATATACATATATTGCGAGCGTAAAGTTAAAAAAACTAGTAAAATGTTGTTCGTAGGGTAATCGCTCAATAGCAGCTGTAGACACGTGTTTCGCTCTTATTAAAGCTCATCAGTACAGCATAGCTAGTTAATAGATCGACATTAACTAGAGATAATAAAAATAGACAAATTGTAACAGCACCAGTAAACAGCCAAACACACATTTGTTGCTTCGGTCAGCATTTCCACGGTTTGTGGATAAATACAACGTCGCAGCGGCGGAATTTATAACCACCTACCAGACCCGTTACTTGGACCCCAAGGTAATTAAACAAAAATATACATATATTGCGAGCGTAAAGTTAAAAAAACTAGTAAAATGTTGTTCGTAGGGTAATCGCTCAATAGCAGCTGTAGACACGTGTTTCGCTCATATTAGAGGTCATCAGTACAGCATAGCTAGTTAATAGATGGACATTAACTAGAGATAATAAAAATAGACAAATTGTAACAGCACCAGTAAGCAGCCAAACACACATTTGTTGCTTCGGTCAGCATTTCCACGGTTTGTGGATAAATACAACGTCGCAGCGGCGGAATTTATAACCACCCACCAGACCCGTTACTTGGACCCCAAGGTAATTAAACAAACATATACATATATTGCGAGCGTAAAGTTAAAAAAACTAGTAAAATGTTGTTCGTAGGGTAATCGCTCAATAGCAGCTGTAGACACGTGTTTCGCTCTTATTAGAGCTCATCAGTACAGCATAGCTAGTTAATAGATAGACATTAACTAGAGATAATAAAAATAGACAAATTGTAACAGCACCAGTAAGCAGCCAAACACACATTTGTTGCTTCGGTCAGCATTTCCACGGTTAGTGGATAAATACAACGTCGCAGCGGCGGAATTTATAACCACCCACCATACCCGTTACTTGGACCCCAAGGTAATTAAACAAACATATACATATATTGCGAGCGTAAAGTTAAAAAAACTAGTAAAATGTTGTTCGTAGGGTAATCGCTCAATAGCAGCTGTAGACACCTGTTTCGCTCTTATTAGAGCTCATCAGTACAGCATAGCTAGTTAATAGATGGACATTAACTAGAGATAATAAAAATAGACAAATTGTAACAGCACCAGTAAGCAGCCAAACACACATTTGTTGCTTCGGTCAGCATTTCCACGGTTTGTGGATAAATACAACGTCGCAGCGGCGGAATTTATAACCACCCACCAGACCCGTTATTTGGACCCCAAGGTAATTAAACAAAAATATACATATATTGCGAGCGTAAAGTTAAAAAAACTAGTAAAATGTTGTTCGTAGGGTAATCGCTCAATAGCAGCTGTAGACACGTGTTTCGCTCTTATTAGAGCTCATCAGTACAGCATAGCTAGTTAATAGATGGACATTAACTAGAGATAATAAAAATAGACAAATTGTAACAGCACCAGTAAGCAGCCAAACACACATTTGTTGCTTCGGTCAGCATTTCCACGGTTTGTGGATAAATACAACGTCGCAGCGGCGGAATTTATAACCACCCACCAGACCCGTTACTTGGACCCCAAGGTAATTAAACAAAAATATACATATATTGCGAGCGTAAAGTTAAAAAAACTAGTAAAATGTTGTTCGTAGGGTAATCGCTCAATAGCAGCTGTAGACACGTGTTTCGCTCTTATTAGAGCTCATCAGTACAGCATAGCTAGTTAATAGATGGACATTAACTAGAGATAATAAAAATAGACAAATTGTAACAGCACCAGTAAGCAGCCAAACACACATTTGTTGCTTCGGTCAGCATTTCCACGGTTTGTGGATAAATACAACGTCGCAGCGGCGGAATTTATAACCACCCACCAGACCCGTTACTTGGACCCCAAGGTAATTAAACAAAAATATACATATATTGCGAGCGTAAAGTTAAAAAAACTAGTAAAATGTTGTTCGTAGGGTAATCGCTCAATAGCAGCTGTAGACACCTGTTTCGCTCTTATTAGAGCTCATCAGTACAGCATAGCTAGTTAATAGATGGACATTAACTAGAGATAATAAAAATAGACAAATTGTAACAGCACCAGTAAGCAGCCAAACACACATTTGTTGCTTCGGTCAGCATTTCCACGGTTTGTGGATAAATACAACGTCCCAGCGGCGGAATTTATAACCACCCACCAGACCCGTTACTTGGACCCCAAGGTAATTAAACAAAAATATACATATATTGCGAGCGTAAAGTTAAAAAAACTAGTAAAATGTTGTTCGTAGGGTAATCGCTCAATAGCAGCTGTAGACACGTGTTTCGCTCTTATTAGAGCTCATCAGTACAGCATAGCTAGTTAATAGATGGACATTAACTAGAGATAATAAAAATAGACAAATTGTAACAGCACCAGTAAGCAGCCAAACACACATTTGTTGCATCGGTCAGCATTTCCACGGTTTGTGGATAAATACAACGTCGCAGCGGCGGAATTTATAACCACCCACCAGACCCGTTACTTGGACCCCAAGGTAATTAAACAAAAATATACATATATTGCGAGCGTAAAGTTAAAAAAACTAGTAAAATGTTGTTCGTAGGGTAATCGCTCAATAGCAGCTGTAGACACGTGTTTCGCTCTTATTAGAGCTCATCAGTACAGCATAGCTAGTTAATAGATGGACATTAACTAGAGATAATAAAAATAGACAAATTGTAACAGCACCAGTAAGCAGCCAAACACACATTTGTTGCTTCGGTCAGCATTTCCACGGTTTGTGGATAAATACAACGTCCCAGCGGCGGAATTTATAACCACCCACCAGACCCGTTACTTGGACCCCAAGGTAATTAAACAAAAATATACATATATTGCGAGCGTAAAGTTAAAAAAACTAGTAAAATGTTGTTCGTAGGGTAATCGCTCAATAGCAGCTGTAGACACGTGTTTCGCTCTTATTAGAGCTCATCAGTACAGCATAGCTAGTTAATAGATGGACATTAACTAGAGATAATAAAAATAGACAAATTGTAACAGCACCAGTAAGCAGCCAAACACACATTTGTTGCTTCGGTCAGCATTTCCACGGTTTGTGGATAAATACAACGTCGCAGCGGCGGAATTTATAACCACCCACCAGACCCGTTACTTGGACCCCAAGGTAATTAAACAAAAATATACATATATTGCGAGCGTAAAGTTAAAAAAACTAGTAAAATGTTGTTCGTAGGGTAATCGCTCAATAGCAGCTGTAGACACGTGTTTCGCTCTTATTAGAGCTCATCAGTACAGCATAGCTAGTTAATAGATGGACATTAACTAGAGATAATAAAAATAGACAAATTGTAACAGCACCAGTAAGCAGCCAAACACACATTTGTTGCTTCGGTCAGCATTTCCACGGTTTGTGGATAAATACAACGTCGCAGCGGCGGAATTTATAACCACCCACCAGACCCGTTACTTGGACCCCAAGGTAATTAAACAAAAATATACATATATTGCGAGCGTAAAGTTAAAAAAACTAGTAAAATGTTGTTCGTAGGGTAATCGCTCAATAGCAGCTGTAGACACGTGTTTCGCTCTTATTAGAGCTCATCAGTACAGCATAGCTAGTTAATAGATGGACATTAACTAGAGATAATAAAAATAGACAAATTGTAACAGCACCAGTAAGCAGCCAAACACACATTTGTTGCATCGGTCAGCATTTCCACGGTTTGTGGATAAATACAACGTCGCAGCGGCGGAATTTATAACCACCCACCAGACCCGTTACTTGGACCCCAAGGTAATTAAACAAAAATATACATATATTGCGAGCGTAAAGTTAAAAAAACTAGTAAAATGTTGTTCGTAGGGTAATCGCTCAATAGCAGCTGTAGACACGTGTTTCGCTCTTATTAGAGCTCATCAGTACAGCATAGCTAGTTAATAGATGGACATTAACTAGAGATAATAAAAATAGACAAATTGTAACAGCACCAGTAAGCAGCCAAACACACATTTGTTGCATCGGTCAGCATTTCCACGGTTTGTGGATAAATACAACGTCGCAGCGGCGGAATTTATAACCACCCACCAGACCCGTTACTTGGACCCCAAGGTAATTAAACAAAAATATACATATATTGCGAGCGTAAAGTTAAAAAAACTAGTAAAATGTTGTTCGTAGGGTAATCGCTCAATAGCAGCTGTAGACACGTGTTTCGCTCTTATTAGAGCTCATCAGTACAGCATAGCTAGTTAATAGATGGACATTAACTAGAGATAATAAAAATAGACAAATTGTAACAGCACCAGTAAGCAGCCAAACACACATTTGTTGCTTCGGTCAGCATTTCCACGGTTTGTGGATAAATACAACGTCCCAGCGGCGGAATTTATAACCACCCACCAGACCCGTTACTTGGACCCCAAGGTAATTAAACAAAAATATACATATATTGCGAGCGTAAAGTTAAAAAAACTAGTAAAATGTTGTTCGTAGGGTAATCGCTCAATAGCAGCTGTAGACACGTGTTTCGCTCTTATTAGAGCTCATCAGTACAGCATAGCTAGTTAATAGATGGACATTAACTAGAGATAATAAAAATAGACAAATTGTAACAGCACCAGTAAGCAGCCAAACACACATTTGTTGCTTCGGTCAGCATTTCCACGGTTTGTGGATAAATACAACGTCCCAGCGGCGGAATTTATAACCACCCACCAGACCCGTTACTTGGACCCCAAGGTAATTAAACAAAAATATACATATATTGCGAGCGTAAAGTTAAAAAAACTAGTAAAATGTTGTTCGTAGGGTAATCGCTCAATAGCAGCTGTAGACACGTGTTTCGCTCTTATTAGAGCTCATCAGTACAGCATAGCTAGTTAATAGATGGACATTAACTAGAGATAATAAAAATAGACAAATTGTAACAGCACCAGTAAGCAGCCAAACACACATTTGTTGCTTCGGTCAGCATTTCCACGGTTTGTGGATAAATACAACGTCGCAGCGGCGGAATTTATAACCACCCACCAGACCCGTTACTTGGACCCCAAGGTAATTAAACAAAAATATACATATATTGCGAGCGTAAAGTTAAAAAAACTAGTAAAATGTTGTTCGTAGGGTAATCGCTCAATAGCAGCTGTAGACACGTGTTTCGCTCTTATTAGAGCTCATCAGTACAGCATAGCTAGTTAATAGATGGACATTAACTAGAGATAATAAAAATAGACAAATTGTAACAGCACCAGTAAGCAGCCAAACACACATTTGTTGCTTCGGTCAGCATTTCCACGGTTTGTGGATAAATACAACGTCGCAGCGGCGGAATTTATAACCACCCACCAGACCCGTTACTTGGACCCCAAGGTAATTAAACAAAAATATACATATATTGCGAGCGTAAAGTTAAAAAAACTAGTAAAATGTTGTTCGTAGGGTAATCGCTCAATAGCAGCTGTAGACACGTGTTTCGCTCTTATTAGAGCTCATCAGTACAGCATAGCTAGTTAATAGATGGACATTAACTAGAGATAATAAAAATAGACAAATTGTAACAGCACCAGTAAGCAGCCAAACACACATTTGTTGCATCGGTCAGCATTTCCACGGTTTGTGGATAAATACAACGTCGCAGCGGCGGAATTTATAACCACCCACCAGACCCGTTACTTGGACCCCAAGGTAATTAAACAAAAATATACATATATTGCGAGCGTAAAGTTAAAAAAACTAGTAAAATGTTGTTCGTAGGGTAATCGCTCAATAGCAGCTGTAGACACGTGTTTCGCTCTTATTAGAGCTCATCAGTACAGCATAGCTAGTTAATAGATGGACAATAACTAGAGATAATAAAAATAGACAAATTGTAACAGCACCAGTAAGCAGCCAAACACACATTTGTTGCTTCGGTCAGCATTTCCACGGTTTGTGGATAAATACAACGTCGCAGCGGCGGAATTTATAACCACCCACCAGACCCGTTACTTGGACCCCAAGGTAATTAAACAAACATATACATATATTGCGAGCGTAAAGTTAAAAAAACTAGTAAAATGTTGTTCGTAGGGTAATCGCTCAATAGCAGCTGTAGACACGTGTTTCGCTCTTATTAGAGCTCATCAGTACAGCATAGCTAGTTAATAGATAGACATTAACTAGAGATAATAAAAATAGACAAATTGTAACAGCACCAGTAAGCAGCCAAACACACATTTGTTGCTTCGGTCAGCATTTCCACGGTTAGTGGATAAATACAACGTCGCAGCGGCGGAATTTATAACCACCCACCATACCCGTTACTTGGACCCCAAGGTAATTAAACAAACATATACATATATTGCGAGCGTAAAGTTAAAAAAACTAGTAAAATGTTGTTCGTAGGGTAATCGCTCAATAGCAGCTGTAGACACCTGTTTCGCTCTTATTAGAGCTCATCAGTACAGCATAGCTAGTTAATAGATGGACATTAACTAGAGATAATAAAAATAGACAAATTGTAACAGCACCAGTAAGCAGCCAAACACACATTTGTTGCTTCGGTCAGCATTTCCACGGTTTGTGGATAAATACAACGTCGCAGCGGCGGAATTTATAACCACCCACCAGACCCGTTATTTGGACCCCAAGGTAATTAAACAAAAATATACATATATTGCGAGCGTAAAGTTAAAAAAACTAGTAAAATGTTGTTCGTAGGGTAATCGCTCAATAGCAGCTGTAGACACGTGTTTCGCTCTTATTAGAGCTCATCAGTACAGCATAGCTAGTTAATAGATGGACATTAACTAGAGATAATAAAAATAGACAAATTGTAACAGCACCAGTAAGCAGCCAAACACACATTTGTTGCTTCGGTCAGCATTTCCACGGTTTGTGGATAAATACAACGTCGCAGCGGCGGAATTTATAACCACCCACCAGACCCGTTACTTGGACCCCAAGGTAATTAAACAAAAATATACATATATTGCGAGCGTAAAGTTAAAAAAACTAGTAAAATGTTGTTCGTAGGGTAATCGCTCAATAGCAGCTGTAGACACGTGTTTCGCTCTTATTAGAGCTCATCAGTACAGCATAGCTAGTTAATAGATGGACATTAACTAGAGATAATAAAAATAGACAAATTGTAACAGCACCAGTAAGCAGCCAAACACACATTTGTTGCTTCGGTCAGCATTTCCACGGTTTGTGGATAAATACAACGTCGCAGCGGCGGAATTTATAACCACCCACCAGACCCGTTACTTGGACCCCAAGGTAATTAAACAAAAATATACATATATTGCGAGCGTAAAGTTAAAAAAACTAGTTAAATGTTGTTCGTAGGGTAATCGCTCAATAGCAGCTGTAGACACGTGTTTCGCTCTTATTAGAGCTCATCAGTACAGCATAGCTAGTTAATAGATGGACATTAACTAGAGATAATAAAAATAGACAAATTGTAACAGCACCAGTAAGCAGCCAAACACACATTTGTTGCTTCGGTCAGCATTTCCACGGTTTGTGGATAAATACAACGTCGCAGCGGCGGAATTTATAACCACCCACCAGACCCGTTACTTGGACCCCAAGGTAATTAAACAAAAATATACATATATTGCGAGCGTAAAGTTAAAAAAACTAGTAAAATGTTGTTCGTAGGGTAATCGCTCAATAGCAGCTGTAGACACGTGTTTCGCTCTTATTAGAGCTCATCAGTACAGCATAGCTAGTTAATAGATGGACATTAACTAGAGATAATAAAAATAGACAAATTGTAACAGCACCAGTAAGCAGCCAAACACACATTTGTTGCATCGGTCAGCATTTCCACGGTTTGTGGATAAATACAACGTCGCAGCGGCGGAATTTATAACCACCCACCAGACCCGTTACTTGGACCCCAAGGTAATTAAACAAAAATATACATATATTGCGAGCGTAAAGTTAAAAAAACTAGTAAAATGTTGTTCGTAGGGTAATCGCTCAATAGCAGCTGTAGACACGTGTTTCGCTCTTATTAGAGCTCATCAGTACAGCATAGCTAGTTAATAGATGGACATTAACTAGAGATAATAAAAATAGACAAATTGTAACAGCACCAGTAAGCAGCCAAACACACATTTGTTGCTTCGGTCAGCATTTCCACGGTTTGTGGATAAATACAACGTCGCAGCGGCGGAATTTATAACCACCCACCAGACCCGTTACTTGGACCCCAAGGTAATTAAACAAAAATATACATATATTGCGAGCGTAAAGTTAAAAAAACTAGTAAAATGTTGTTCGTAGGGTAATCGCTCAATAGCAGCTGTAGACACGTGTTTCGCTCTTATTAGAGCTCATCAGTACAGCATAGCTAGTTAATAGATGGACATTAACTAGAGATAATAAAAATAGACAAATTGTAACAGCACCAGTAAGCAGCCAAACACACATTTGTTGCTTCGGTCAGCATTTCCACGGTTTGTGGATAAATACAACGTCGCAGCGGCGGAATTTATAACCACCCACCAGACCCGTTACTTGGACCCCAAGGTAATTAAACAAAAATATACATATATTGCGAGCGTAAAGTTAAAAAAACTAGTAAAATGTTGTTCGTAGGGTAATCGCTCAATAGCAGCTGTAGACACGTGTTTCGCTCTTATTAGAGCTCATCAGTACAGCATAGCTAGTTAATAGAGGGGCATTAACTAGAGATAATAAAAATAGACAAATTGTAACAGCACCAGTAAGCAGCCAAACACACATTTGTTGCTTCGGTCAGCATTTCCACGGTTTGTGGATAAATACAACGTCGCAGCGGCGGAATTTATAACCACCCACCAGACCCGTTACTTGGACCCCAAGGTAATTAAACAAAAATATACATATATTGCGAGCGTAAAGTTAAAAAAACTAGTAAAATGTTGTTCGTAGGGTAATCGCTCAATAGCAGCTGTAGACACGTGTTTCGCTCTTATTAGAGCTCATCAGTACAGCATAGCTAGTTAATAGATGGACATTAACTAGAGATAATAAAAATAGACAAATTGTAACAGCACCAGTAAGCAGCCAAACACACATTTGTTGCTTCGGTCAGCATTTCCACGGTTTGTGGATAAATACAACGTCGCAGCGGCGGAATTTATAACCACCCACCAGACCCGTTACTTGGACCCCAAGGTAATTAAACAAAAATATACATATATTGCGAGCGTAAAGTTAAAAAAACTAGTAAAATGTTGTTCGTAGGGTAATCGCTCAATAGCAGCTGTAGACACGTGTTTCGCTCTTATTAGAGCTCATCAGTACAGCACAGCTAGTTAATAGATGGACATTAACTAGAGATAATAAAAATAGACAAATTGTAACAGCACCAGTAAGCAGCCAAACACACATTTGTTGCTTCGGTCAGCATTTCCACGGTTTGTGGATAAATACAACGTCGCAGCGGCGGAATTTATAACCACCCACCAGACCCGTTACTTGGACCCCAAGGTAATTAAACAAAAATATACATATATTGCGAGCGTAAAGTTAAAAAAACTAGTAAAATGTTGTTCGTAGGGTAATCGCTCAATAGCAGCTGTAGACACGTGTTTCGCTCTTATTAGAGCTCATCATCAGTACAGCATAGCTAGTTAATAGATGGACATTAACTAGAGATAATAAAAATAGACAAATTGTAACAGCACCAGTAAGCAGCCAAACACACATTTTGTTGCTTCGGTCAGCATCTCCACGGTTTGTGGATAAATACAACGTCGCAGCGGCGGAATTTATAACCACCCACCAGACCCGTTACTTGGACCCCAAGGTAATTAAACAAAAATATACATATATTGCGAGCGTAAAGTTAAAAAAACTTAGTAAAATGTTGTTCGTAGGGTAATCGCTCAATAGCAGCTGTAGACACGTGTTTTCGCTCTTATTGGAGCTCATCAGTACAGCATAGCTAGTTAATAGATGGACATTAACTAGAGATAATAAAAATAGACAAATTGTAACAGCACCAGTAAGCAGCCAAACACACATTTGTTGCGTCGGTCAGCATCTCCACGGTTTGTGGATAAATACAACGTCGCAGCGGCGGAATTTATAACCACCCACCAGACCCGTTACTTGGACCCCAAGGTAATTAAACAAAAAATATACATATATTGCGAGCGTAAAGTTAAAAAAACTAGTAAAATGTTGTTCGTAGGGTAATCGCTCAATAGCAGCTGTAGACACGTGTTTCGCTCTTATTAGAGCTCATCAGTACAGCATAGCTAGTTAATAGATGGACATTAACTAGAGATAATAAAAATAGACAAATTGTAACAGCACCAGTAAGCAGCCAAACACACATTTGTTGCTTCGGTCAGCATCTCCACGGTTTGTGGATAAATACAACGTCGCAGCGGCGGAATTTATAACCACCCACCAGACCCGTTACTTGGACCCCAAGGTAATTAAACAAAAATATACATATATTGCGAGCGTAAAGTTAAAAAAAACTAGTAAAATGTTGTTCGTAGGGTAATCGCTCAATAGCAGCTGTAGACACGTGTTTCGCTCTTATTAGAGCTCATCAGTACAGCATAGCTAGTTAATAGATGGACATTAACTAGAGATAATAAAAATAGACACAAATTGTAACAGCACCAGTAAGCAGCCAAACACACATTTGTTGCATCGGTCAGCATTTCCACGGTTTGTGGATAAATACAACGTCGCAAGCGGCGGAATTTATAACCACCCACCAGACCCGTTACTTGGACCCCAAGGTAATTAAACAAAAATATACATATATTGCGAGCGTAAAGTTAAAAAAAACTAGTAAAATGTTGTTCGTAGGGTAATCGC